>PVLA01006387.1:0-125163 GCA_004027455.1 Hydrochoerus hydrochaeris | reverse complement strand
GAATTTCCATGTGATCTGTAGTAATTTCTCCCTTTTCAGTTCTTATTGCATGAATTTGGGTTTTTTCTTTCTTTCTCTTGATAAGGTTAGCTAGGGGTTTGTCAATTTTGTTTATTCACTCAAAAAAACAAGCTTTTTGATTCATTAATTCTTTGTATTTTTTTAGTTTCAATTGCATTGATTTCTGCTCTAATCTTTACAATTTCCTCTCTTCTATGAGCTTTGGGTTTAGTTTGCTCTTCTTTTTCTAGAAGCTTGCGATGGAGCATTAGGTTGTTTATTTGTGCACATTCTGTTTTCTTGATATGACAGTTTATTGCTATATATTTCCCTCTTAAGACTGCTTTCATTGCATCCCACAGATTACAGTATGTTGTTTCTATATTTTCATTGAATTGTAGGTATTTTTTTATTTCTTCTTTAATTTCATCTGGAGCCCACTGGTTGTTCAAAAGGCTGTTATTTAATTTCCATGTATTTATGCAGGTTTTACAATTTCTTTTGCCATGAATTTCCAATTTCAGTGCACTATGGTCAGATACTATGCATGGTATGATTTCAATACCTTTGCATTTGCTTAAGAATGTTTTATGGGATACTATATGTTCTATTGTGGAGAATGTCCCATGTGCAGCTGAGAAGAATGTGTATTCTGATGTGGTTGGGTGGAACACTCTGTAAAACATCTACTAAGTCCAATTGCTCACAGGTATGATTCAGTTCTTTCTTTGCTGACTTTTTTTCTAGTTGATCTAACTCTTTGTAACAATGGGCTGTTAAGATCTCCTGTTGGAATTGTGTTCTTGTGTATTTGGTTTTTCATGTCCATTAGTATCTGTCTTATATAGTTGGGTGCTCCTGTATTTGGTGCATATATATTTATAATTGTTAGTTCTTCCTCTTGAACTTTACCAGTAACAAGTATGTAATGAACTTCTCTATCTCTTTCAATCATTTTAGGTTAGAAGTTCACATTGTCTGCAAATAGAATAGCTACCCCTGCTTTTTTCTGGGTTCCTGTTGAATGGAATACTGTTTTCCATCTTTTGACTTTTAATCTATGAGTTTCCTCTTGGGTCAGATGTGTTTCTTGTATATAGCATATTGTGGGATCCTGTTTCTTGATCCATTCAGTCAATCTATTTCTTTTTATAGGTGAATTGAGGCCATTTGTATTTATGGATAGCACTGATATATACTGGCTCGACTTTGCCATGTTATGTTCCAGTTGTTTCTTTCTGCTTTTCCTCTTATTTAATTGCTTATCCTGCCTGGTGGTTTCTTTCTGTTGTTGTTTTGGGGATTGTGGTCATTTTTATCTCTGTCTAATATATCTTTCAGTACTCTTTCTAGAGTTGGCTTGGTTGACATGAATTTCTTCAGTTGTTCTTTGTCATGGAAGTATCTTGTTTCTCCATTAAATTTGAATGAAAGTTTTGCTGGGTACATCAGTCTGGGTTGAAGGTTGTTTTCTTTCAGGGCTTGCAATACCTTACTCCAAGCTCTTCTTGACTTGAAGGTTTGTGCTGAAAAGTCTGCCATGATTCTAGTGGGCTTTCTTTGATAGGTGAGTTGTGTCTTTTCTCTGACAGCTTTTAATATTCTGTTTTAATGCTGTATGCCTGAGATCTTAATTATTATGTGTCTGGGTGTGGATTTATGTTGATTGTGACTGTTTGGTGTTCTATATCCCTCACTTATCTGCATATCAGATTCTTTCCCCATGTTTGGGAATTTTTCTGCTATTATTTCTCTAAATACTTCACGTATGTCATTTGCCTAGACTCCTGTATCTTCACTTATGCCAATCATTCTTATATTGTTGCTCTTGGCATCATCATGAAGCTTCTGGATTGTCATTTCATGCTGTTTTGTTATTTTTAAAAGTTCTATCCTTTCCTGATCACTAACTGTGGTCCTGTCCTCAAGGTCCGAAATCCTAGCCTCAGCTTCCTTTAGGCGGTTTTGCACTCTTTCAATAGAATTTTTTGTTTCTTGGATATTTCTTTGAGTTTATTTCATGAATTCTGCTTGTTTTCTATATTGATCATTCAAAGTTTCATTCAGTTTCCCATGCTCATGTACTTTTTTCTCTAGTTCTTCTTTAGCTGCATTCAACAACTCCTTTACTCAAGTTGTTATTTCTATCCTTATATGGGAGACTACTTCTAATTTGATTTCCTCTATAGCCTGATGCAGTTGTTTTTTTTTATTTCACTCGCTGTCTTTTCAGAGATTCCCAATGTGTTACTTTTGGGGTCCTCTATTTCAATGTCTCCTATACTTGCTTCTGGTGAACTATATGTTTGAGACTGCATTTTGGTTTTTTCATTTTGTCATTTTCACTCTGCCTGGTGTTTTCTATGTGTAGGAGGGGATCACACACACTCTCTTCAGACACACCAAAGTCCTACAGTTAGTTGGAGGTGGTTTTACTACTGGCCCTAATTATCCCCTGTACACCTCTATTTTAGGGGTATACTTACCACACTGATAGTCAATCCAGTATAGTCCAAAGTTTGCCACCTGGGAGCAAAGTTTCAAATTTTCTCACACTAACTGGATCCCACTGAAATCTTCTGATGTTCCAGGTGGGAGGGTGGGCCCATCTGTAGCAGTCCAGGGCAGTTTTAAGTCTTGGGAGGGCCTCCTCAATGTTCCAAGTGGCATGGCGGCCCCACAGGGGAGGTTCTGGGTAGCCTACCCCTGAGGCGGGCTTGTGCTGAGTTTCTGGTGGCAGGGCGGGGCCTTGGTGGAGCTTCAGGGGAGCTTACCCCTGAGGTGGGCTTGCACTGATTTCCTGGTGGCAGGGCGGGCCCTTGATGGAGCTTCCAGGGAGCCTACACCTGAGGTGGGCTTGGGCTGAGTTCCTGGTGGCAGGGCAGGCCCTTGGTGGTGCTTCCGGGGAGCCTACGCCTGAGGCAAGCTTGTGCTGCATCAAGTTAGTTTATTTAAAATACTTGTAAATGTCAATCCTCTGAGAAGCTATTTGAAAAAGAAAGACAAGCCAGACCTGCTGAGGCATGACTAATTAGGAGCACAGTCCAGGTGTAATGCCAACCCATGGGGAGTCTGCAGTCAAAAGATGACAATTTCAAGGCCAGCCTGGGCAGGTCGGCAGATCCATGATTAATCACAGAGTCAGATGAGGAAGCATACAGAGGGTGTCTACATGCTGGAGGTCTAAGGATTCAATCCAAGGTCTGGAGTTCACCCGAGTGTCTCGTGTAAGTCCACACTAGCAGGCTGATGGTTCTGTGACAGAAGTTCTATGATGGAAGTCTGAAGAGTCTATGCTGGAAAGCTGAAGAGTCTACACTTGAAGCCAGGAGAGGAGGTCCAAACCAAAGGCTAAAATGAAGCTTCTCCCAAGACTGGAATCCATCTTTAATTCTTTAAAGAAGATACCTATTGTTGTGGTTTGGTATAACTGACACCATCTTGAGCCTTGCATTTAACTAGTGCCCTGTATTTGACTCAGAAAAATGGAAAATTACTTAGAGTATAAGTCCCATGAGAAAAGCAGAATAAGCTGTACCTACAGGAGAAAAATTAACCTGTTCAACAAAAGAAGCAGGATGCAGGTGTCAACTGAAAATTAATGAAAGATTCAAGCTAAATTGTTCCAACAGGATGTCTTTCGTGATTCTCTCTTTTAAAAACTCTGTAACTTTCCAGTTCAGGGCCATTTGTTTGGACCCTGAACCAGGGGGGTCTGTATACGAATGGTCCTGAGCTCAGTTAATTAAATTTCAAATTTATCAGTTTGGCTGCTTGGATTCCTATATTGTTGTTCACGAACCCATCTCACCTGTAAGAGTCAAATCGAATTTCTAGTTTTAGTTTGTTGAGGAATCTCCACAGCGTTTCCAAAGTATTTGTACTAGTTTACATTCCCACCAACAGTTGTACAAAAATTAGTTTTTTGCTTACTCAGGAAAATTGGTTAAGATTCATTACATAAATGAAAGCAGGTAGTGTTTTGTTTTCCTGACATATTTTATTTCAGCTAGCATAATGTTCTCCAGCACTATTTCATTTTTCTTTTTCTTGCAACATTTTCCTTATTTTTTTCAAACAGTTTCAAATGATGATTTCAAACACCTGTGCCAAGATGTTATCCCCATTTACCAAAACACACTCTATGGATTGAACTCACACTCATCTCAGGATGAAACGCTGTACTCAGATCCAAGCTTATATATTGACGTATTGTTTATATGCTCCTCTAGATTTATAGAACTTTGAGTAAATTTTTAATGGTTATTAAGTTAAAAACAGTATCCTTCAGATTAATGTCATCCAATAGGAATGGAAGGTGAAATTCATGTGCACATTCAAATATCCTAGTAGCCATATTAGAAGGTATGAAAGAAACAAGTGAACTAATATTTAAATATTAATCAAATCAGCAATTCCTGAGCTCTGCATCATGTTGGAACTTTGGGTACTGGGAGAACAGGTGGCCTACTTGCTGCCCTGGCAAGCAGCTGGGGGCCTAGCAAGCC
The DNA here is from genome assembly GCA_004027455.1 of Hydrochoerus hydrochaeris. Classification (NCBI taxonomy): domain Eukaryota; kingdom Metazoa; phylum Chordata; class Mammalia; order Rodentia; family Hydrochaeridae; genus Hydrochoerus; species Hydrochoerus hydrochaeris. Next base: position 120,655 of record PVLA01006387.1, on the reverse strand, counting down.
ACCAGCACACCAGGGCAAGAACTATCAGTGATTCCTGAGCTCTGCATCATGTTGGAACTTTGGGCACTGGGAGAACAGGCAGCCTACTCGCCACCCTGGTAAGCAGGTGGGGGCCTGCCAGTGTGCAGGCTAAGAATCAGACATTGATCCATCCCTCCCCTCCATTAACAAGTCAGCACTGTCAGTCTGAGTATCTCTTGGGAGGATGAATGGCAAGTAAGGGGGATTTCCTTCTACCATCTCTTTGAAGGCAAATACTTTTATCACTGTTTTGCTTAATTTTGATTAATGGTACCACTCTATTCAACATTCTGTTTTTATAAGTTCGATATTTCCTTCCATTTTCCTCTACCTCACTGAAAGGACAGCTAATGTGAACAGAATGGGATGTACTATTGTGCCTATTGCTCGTGTCCTGGTGACATGCTGTGAGGTTCTGTGGTAGCTTCACTGCACTGTGGTCAGTCATATGGGTTTGTTCTGTCTTGCTCTGCTGTATTTTTCTACCTTCAAAAAAAAAAGTAGATAACAATGTAATAAAATACCTCCAAAAAACTCCCAACTCCACCAAAGCTGATCCATGGAGCATGCATGAGGAAAAACTCAAAAACAAGGCAAAAGAATTATATAAGGTGACTAAAAAGTAAATAACAACAACAAAACAAGTCAGTAAGGTACTGAGCAACTTGAAACAGGATATAATTAAACAGATAATGGACTTAAAAAATAAAAAGAAGAAAAGAAAGTGCTCTAGAGGATATGGCTGCATGTATGTTTAAGTGTGTAGGATTGATAACCATGTTGCTAAGTTGTTATTGGATCATTGAACTTCTCTGAAGTCTCACTGTTTCAATGTCCACTTCATATGCTTTAATTTTGTAGCTTTAATAACTAGGTCTAAGAAGACAATATGTAATTTATCAACTAAAGATTTCTTACTGCTTATTTTTTTCTGAAATTCTGTATTGTTTCCCTTTTTCTGTTTTGCTTTTTTTCTCTTTAAATAAAAAAAATTAATCAAAACATTTAACCAATGATATTCAAAATATTGTCATTTTGGCATGTGACCAATTAAAAATAATTATCAATAATATATTACACATGTTTTGTAGTCTTAACGTTCCAGTGTTCCTTTTACACTTACAACACAACTCATTTCAGACTGTCACCAGCAGTGTCTGGAGAGTTTCCCTCAAAGTAGACACAGGTATCTCAACAGCTCTTATGGGGTAGATTCATGACTTGTAACAGAAAAGAATCTCAGGACACATCAGTGACAGGCATAGGAAGACTTATTAAACAGAATCAAAAAAGTACACAATCATAAGGGAGTATAGGTGCTCAAAGGAGACATATTATGATCTGGGATTGAGAGTATTTTTGTGATTTTAGAAGCATCTTCAAGATAAGTAAATTAGCATGTGTATACATAGTTACCCATTAGTGGGGTAGGTAACAATCCAAACTATTAGCACAGATTTGAAGTTTAGATATATAGTAACCAATTAATAGTGTAATTTCTTGGAGGGTAAATATCTATGTAATCTGTGAATCTGTAGTAGTAGGAAGAGAAGCATAGGCTCAATGTACAGATAAAAAATATGCACCATACTGGTCCCAATTTACAGATTTTCTGTGTCTCTCAAGGATGCTGTAGTGAATACCCTGGAAGGGAAAAACAAGCTTGGGATGGAAAAAAGGTACTGTAAGCTTGGATATCTTTTGCCTATATCTTGAAGCTACAGTTTTCTTAAAAGTAACATTTTAAAAGTACAACTTATTTATCTCCTTTTTACCTATCTTTATGCCTTCTGTCCTATCTCAAGATTGACCACATTTCAAGTGCTCAATAGTGTGAATAACCAGTGACTGCCATACCAACAACAGTTCCAGATAACCTTAAATGATGAATTTTTGATTCAGGAAGCTAAAGTGACTTCCCCAGGTCTTCTAAGCTCGATCAGTCATAGTTTGGTGCACAGCAATAGCATTGATATAACATTGTCACCCCAAAAAATATTCGTGGACTAATAACTTACCATGTTTATTTTTATTTTAAAATATAATCCTAAAAATAGAGAAAATTAAAAACTCAGAAATACATGTGAGAATGAAAGTTACCAATGACAACATTCTCAAATGTTAAAAAAAAATCACTGCAAATACCATATTTATGTTTTCAAAAACCTAAATATTTAAAAATATTGTTTTTGAGATTTATCCTCATTCTTTTTTTTTTTTTTTGCCTTCTCTTCTCCTGAAATGATTCTTTCTTTTTAAAAATTGTGTGTCATCCTCTGTCTCTGTATTTATATGTGTAACTGTTTGGACCTACCATCAGAAGAGCGGCATCTGTCCAAAATATCAATTTATTAGCATGGGGAAAGAGAAACACACCAGGATCTGGCATCACTGTGTGTTTAAACTATTCTAATGATCCAAAAGTAGGCCTGCCAGAACCTTCCAGCTGTTAAGAAAGGTAGCTGCCAGGTTTATGAAGTCATCTATTCCAGACCAGTTATTCTTAGAGTAAATTTTTTTTTCAGCAAATTACCCTTTTCTAGAATTCATTCAGAAACATGTCATTGGGGCTAAAGTGTTTTGTATTTTAATCCTAGTATGCTATTTATATTTAATTTTACTTGAAATCCAAACATATATAAAAAATTAGAATGCTCAACATTAGAAACAGTTTCTGAACCCCTCACATATATAGCCACACTTGGCCCTTAAGCATGTAAATAAAGCTATGATTTCAAAAATAATTTAAAAAAGTTTAGGCTGGGGAGAGTTTGGGAGCATGTGGCATCTAAGGGAAAATTGAAGAACTCAAATCACAGCATAGAAATAAAAAGGAAATTGAAAAAGTGAATCAGAGAACGTGAGAGGATAATTGAGTTATTTCCAGCTAATATCACAGAAATTGGATTGCACCAATCCAGACAGTACTGAATGCTTATGTTAATTGGCACCTCATTGCAGGATAGGAATAACAAGCATACAGGGAAAAGTTTTCTTGGATGAGCCATGGTTTTGCTTTTAGAATGCACCCAACAATCAAGCAAATGACTCCTAGAACAATGTGTGGGAAACACGTGTGGAGCCAGTTACTCTCACAGCCAACTACTCACCACGATTTATCATATTTGACTTCACATTTTTCAGTCTGTTCTGGAACACATTTGACCTGGCTTTGATTGCACATTTAAAGGCAATCTGTTCTGACTAGGGCTCCCCAGCTGGGCAGAGATTTCCTGGCTGGAAGCCATGCAAAACAGACAGCATCTCTGCATCTCTGCTTACAGACCCCAGCAATTGTTTCAGGAAATAAATGAGGACAAGGGAATCCTTCCAGGAGGTTTCTGCTACATGTTTAGTGGCTTATAGAGTTTAAGCTGGTCGTTGATTGGAGCAGTTTCAAGGAGGAGTTTTTGTTCTCTATGCATATTGCTATTAAACAAACAAACAGTCAAAAAAAAAATCCTGGCCCTAAGATTCTCTGAAATGTACTCCCCAAACCCATCATTCTTATAGTTTCATAAAAATTAGCACAATCTCTTCTGGTCAAAGTGATTTATTCAGTATCACCTCCACCTCAGGACCCTATCCTAACTTCTGCACCCTCGTTCGTGTATGAACTGCCCTCTGCCACAAGTGTTTGCTGTTCAGATTCCACCCATTAAAGGACTGCTACCTCCTTGAACCCTCACTGGGCTTCCTGTGTGTTGTGGGCACTGACAAGAGATCACGCATAGCCGATACTTCGTGAATCACCTCTTTGTGTCACTGTTCACATGTTTGTGAGCGTCTGCCATAATTCAGGACTTGTGTTAGGTGTTGAAGATGCATCAGTAACAAAACCAGAGCAGAGTTCCATCCTCATGGGGATTATGAACTATTATGGTAGTTTCCTCTCTTCTGTGAAGTCCCAGTTATACTTACTGTGCACTTAGTGTGGATTGTTTTATTTCCTGTATATTTGTCTATTCTCCCTAGCTAGACTTAAACTTTCAGTGTAAAATGATAATAGCAATAATAGTAGTTTCACATTGACCTTACTGCATTTCAAGTATTGTGATTTATCACTAACTACAAGTGTTGTCGCACATGTCACTATTACCTGTTAGCTCCACTCCTTGGTATAATACTATAATTCTACCATTATCAATATCCTTTACAGGTTAAGATCTCAGCCCCCAGAAAATCCACTATTAGCCCTTGGCTTGCCATCATTAATGCTTCTAGACTAGCAGTATGCACTCCCTAAGCACTGGTTGAATCAATGAATGAATAACTGAAGATAGATGAAATCTGAAGGAGTGTTCAACCAACTTATAAGTACATTAAGTGCACCATGGCATCAATGGAACTTTCAAACTACATATTGGTTTAAAATTTTGAACAGTAGCTATAAGCCATATAAAATCAGGAAATTCTTTTTTTTTCTCGAAATGTTTTATCAAAGTTTCCTTTCTTAATTTCTCCAGGTTTTTGAATCTTTCATACACAAATACACTTTAACTCCTTTTCAGTGTATTTTCCAAGATAATTTGAGAAAGTTCACTGATCATACGCAGCAGCTCAGGACCAGGGTATCCTGAGAGGGCTCTTTAATCCACTAGGATGTTTTAAGTGGAGAGAGCCCTGACACATCCTTCAAAACCTGCACAACATGTCCTCTGATGATACCAATTACTCTTTTATTTCTAAATTAGACTCTAAAACTACTTAAGAATTAGCAAAACAGAGTGTACTGGTGCTAAAATAATATTCTATTAACACATTGCCACATTTTATCTTGAAGCATGATAGCTGTCTTTACCTTTATGTTGCAGTTTGACCAGGTAGAAACCACCTACAAGGCTACAGAGAGAAATCCAGCAGGTCACACTGTACTTTCAGATTTAAAAATTTCAGAAGGAGAAAAGAATCCTTCTGCTTATAAAATAAAGTAGAAATATCTAGATTTTTGTTGTTTTTGTTGTTGTGGTTGTCATTGTTGTTGTTGAAGTTTTCTTCTTGCTATTTGCCTGTTAGTGATGTGGAACCTGATCAGTAATCAGTAATTAGTTGTTTTAGTAGTAATTTCTCTCTGGGGGCAGAGCATGGAGATGGAGTGTTATTAGATTTGGTTCAAACTAAAAAGTATGAATAGTTTGAATAAAGTGTTGTACTCTTTCTTTTTCCCTATAAATGGGGAAAGATGTAAATCAAAGTGAAATTATGACTTTAACAAAGGCAGATTGTTGCCTAAAGGAAGAGAAAAAGAGTATAGACATACCAATAAAGAAGAAAGTGGGAGAAAAGACTTCTATTTCCTCACATGTAAAATGGGACTAATAACACTAACCTCAAGACCATCACACTGCAAAACTCCAGAGGACATTCAACATCCACACCAGGATGGGAAATACGCGGCAGACTCAACCTACTTCCTCGGGATCCTGCAAATATGACACATACCAACTACGGAACAGTTCCTGGAATATAACAACTGCTGGCTATTTTCTTGTCTGAATTCTAATATTCTAAATATTCCTATCCAACTATATGATCTCCACTATCTGCTTCAATAGTGACTAGATTCCTATTTCACCTGCCAGTTGTCTCAGCAATTTCACTTTTATTGAAGCTATAATTCTCCAGAAGAACTTCCCTCAGACAGATGATTTAAATCTTCCCATGAAAAATCAAATGTTTGTCTCTGATTTTTTTCTCTGCTGGTGCCCTATCAATAACTTGTCAATACATTTAGAACAATTATCCATCTAGACTTGAAAAGTCCATACAAGAGCCGTTTACAGTATTCAACTGAGTACTTCAGAAGAGTTTCAACTAGATGTATTATCAGAGTAAAAGGCATATCAAATTCCAAAGACTTGGAATGAAAAGAGGATGTAAATGCTGCAGTTGACAACAGTGGTATGGTGCAAAGGTTAAGAGTTTACTTGGAGTCAATGTCTCATTCAAGCTCTAAGAAAGACCAGACAGACTGCCTAGACTTCCAGGCATGAGCAAGTTCATAAAGATAGTCCTGAACTGAAGCTTCTGTGGCTTTTTATTAATAAAGCCAGGAAACAAGGATAAAAGACAAAAAAGGACATTTATCACAAATTCATTTAGGAGCCAGGAGAAGGTCAGGGTGTCCATTACATGACTGTCCATAGGACCAGTCTGCGCAGCAAATCAAAGTATGAGGAGAGTGAGGACCAGAGCCTTCATTCCTTGAGGCAATGTGTTTTGATATTATTTCAACTCAAAGCCCTGTTGATTATCTTTTAATATTTAGCTATGCATCGCAGGTTTTGAGTTTATGGGCCCAAAAGTTTCTTCCTCTGCATATCCATCTCATATACACCTTTGACCAATGCCTCCTCAAAAAATACCAATAATTTTAATATTAAATTCTAAAGTGATATTTGTGTCATATTATGTTGTAATCATACTATATTGCTATTTAAATTAACTCTGTCTTTTTAGTTTCTTAATGTACCTATTAAAATTTTTAAAATGATATAGAAGCTTCATATTAGTTAGCTTTTTCTGTCACTGAGACAAAAATACCTGACAGAAGGGAGAGATTATTTTTGCTCACAGTTTCATTGCGTTCAGCCCATGGCTTGCTGGCTCTCCAGAGCAGAAGAAACATGGTGAAACGAAATGGAGGAGGACTGCTGCTCACCCCATGGTGGCCAGGAAGTACAGAGAGAATGATGGAGCCAGGAATAAGTGTGTGCCCTGCCAAGCCAAGCCCCTAGTGACCTTCCTCTAACCAGGCCTTGTTCGACTACTTAACTCACGAAAGGATGAATTCACTGGTGAGTGTAGCAGCTGTATAATCCAGTCACCTTCCAAACACACAAGACTCCTGGGGGATATGTTACATCTAAACCAAAATATTTCATGTGTTCCTTGAACAATTCGTGGCTCAAATATTTTTTAAAGACATACTAGGTCAATATTTTTTCTAGTCATTTGTAAAATGAAAGCTCAGTTTCTCTGTCTCGACTCTGTCTCTCTCACACACACTCATGCAGATGCAAATGCACATGCATACACCTGTGGTGATCACAATGAGTTTTCAATGAGCCATTCTTCAGTATGAGCAGACAGCCAAGAGCTACTCTGCCATAAGGAAAGCCCTCAATATGGAAGATTGACACCAAAGCTTACAAGGGCAATATATTGTAGAAATAAATAAAAGATCCTACAGAGACTAAAAATTCAAAAGCAGAATCATATCCTCAAAGATGAGAGCGCATTTCATATAAATACTAAAATATAGTGATAGGTCTTATAATAGTGTAATATAACCTAAATATTCAGTGAAGGTATAGAAGACAAAACTAAGAAAATTTCTCAAACAGTAAATGGGAAAATATAATAGGGAGAGTTAAAAAGATAAGAAACAAAATTAGTCTAGGAGAACCAAGGTCTGAATAATGATCCTTTCAGGAAACAAAGAAAGCAAGGAAAGGAAAGAGGATAGATATACTGAAGAAAAATCTCCACCACTGAATGATATATTTCAAGCATGAGTCTACTGAGTGCTCAGCAGAGTGGGCAAACAAAAACCACGTTAAAGTCACAACATCATGAAATACTGGAGACAGAGGCATGTAGAAAGCATGCAGGAAATATAAACAGAAGTAAGAAGTCTCACACACACACACACACACACGCACAATTGAATGCAAGATGACTTGAGAATTCTCAATCACACAATGGAGGACAAGAGAACAATGCCTTCAAAACACTAGGGGAAGTGATGGAGAAATCTGACATCTACACTCAGATTATCAATGCACTGTGATTTTCTTAAGCAATTCAAATATTTAATATCACCAATAGCTTACTTCCCAGGAAAATTTTCTAAAATACTACTGGGGGAAAAGGAACAAAAGTATTCAGAAAATGAGGATGAACCCATAGAAGAGGTGAAGGGACAAAGGAGCACTTTGTCACTAGGAAAAGAAAGTACTAAACGTTAGAGCAGGTTAGAGACTCCCAGAGAGATATCCTCTAGAAGAGGAATTTAATTAACTACAAATTGCCTTTGTTCTGAGGGAAGATATAAACAATTGGAAAGTTTTTAGTCAGACAAGTACATAGAAAATTAAACAAAAATACAAGGCAATTGTTAATTCTGGAGCAAAACAAAAATGCAGAAAAAAGTAATCATAGTTATTCATATAGTTTACTGCTAAAAATTGTTTATAATCATCATAGTAGTTTACTGCAAAGGTTGCATAATTAACCAACTACATTAAAGGGGTAAGAAAGTGGAAAATATTGAAAATAACTGAAAATATTGAAAATTGAAAAGAAGTTATAATTTTATCTTCTATAGTAGAAAACCAACAAAAAGATGATTACCACAGAAAAACTGAGGAGTGGCAACATAAGTATTATATGCAGAAAAACAGGAAAAATTAGAATGGGAAACTAGAAATAAAGAAAATATGAAAAACAAAAATTTCAAAATAAGAATAAATATGAAAAAAGCAGATAAACTAGGTAGCAATGCCTGCTTATGGGATTCAGGTGTATAAAAGCACAAAACTAATGTATTTCATAATAAATTTATTTGCAATTTATTTGGTAACATGGGTATCTCTACAGAAAATAAAACTAAATTCAAAAAAGAGGAAAAGAAACTTATGTCAATAGGGTCTTCTCAACTGCATTTCTCTGAAAATCTCTAGCAAAAGTTCATCACAAGAAACAAATCTCATTTCCCTGCCACCCAGGAAGGGGCTGGATGCTACTGGCTAGTCATTCATCAGTCCTAAGGAAAGGTGAAGTAACAATGGTCACTGAAAGCAGCAGAGCCCAGGAAAAGACCACTGAAGTCAGACAGGAGCTCAGATTGTGAATAGCTAAGCACTTCCCTACATCCTCCAACACCACAGCAAACAGAGAGTCCTACAGATAATGAAAACAGAGACCCAAGAAGAAGGGCAGACTTCCTGCTAATATGACCTGTTCATGTTTAAAATGCCCATGGAAATAACACCATTGACAGTTTATGAATGACTTTATATTCATAGTTTTTTATTAATTGCCAATAAGGAGTTGGGGCAGAAAAAGTCCAACTGAATTCTATGAGTATTTGAGTGTATTTCACCCAGATGAAATATATTTAATAACCTACAAATGGCGCTGAAGTATCTGCTGTAGGATGGTCTGATGAACAATGTGAAAGATCTACACACCTTAAAATATCACTTTTGTAAGTTTCTAGGTGTTGAATGACTTCATTTTTTACTTCAAACCATGAAATTTCTAAGGTGATACAAATGACATGACTAGCAAGACATGGGTAACACAGTAACTAAGACCCAGGCCTTGGAAGTAATCGGACTGTGCTTCAAGGGCCACTTTCACCACTCTCCTATTTTTTGACCCTATGAAATGTTCTTCAGGTCTTAGCTCATTCTTGTGAAAAATGATAAAACATCAAAATTTTAGATTGCTCTAAGGATTATGAGTAAATATGAATAAATCACATAGCACTGTCTCTACCATTTAGAGAGTGTCAAATAACTAACAACAATATGGCATCCTCAGGAAAAGATAATAGAAAACCAACCCAAAAGAACTGATGAATGTGGAGAGAGCTTGTTGCAGCTTCCTCCTCTGGCATGTTCTAGAAATGTTTTATGGCTTTTAGTTAAACTTCATAGTTAATCTAACATCACAAGGATGGCAACTGGAGGGGTATGGATTTGAATAAGGACCTCTCTTAATTCAAAAATTGTATACATTTTGCTAAAAAGTCCTAACCTGAATTTTGTTAATGCATCATCAAAAAATCCATCAGATCAAAATTTCTACTTCTGATATCTACACATCACTTGGAAAGCAAAAGTCTTTTCAGGACATGGTATAACTGAAAGACAATGTTTGACAAGAAGAATGAAATAAGCTAAGTCTCAGAAAATGTGTCCTCCATAGAGGACACAACACCCAAGAACCAGATGTGCCACCGGAGAAGAATAAAGAAGTAGAGAATACAGAGAGAATGAGGGAAATCGTTTAGGAGGATAGAAATGGACTACATTGTGGGTTTTTCCAAATCTGAACACTTTCTGGCCCAAATATTTAAGTTTATATCCATATTAAAGTCTCAATTTTTTGTGGGAGAAGCACATTTATTTTATTTTTTCTTATTGTACAGAGAATAAAACAAAAGAGGACAGAACAAAGCACATCAGAACAGAACAATGTAAGCAACACAGCACTTCACAACAAGACAATTGGATATTAACAGTAGCTACCATAATGTCTCTTTCTTTGAAATAGCTGAGCTTACCTTCACACACAATAATATCAAACATAAAAAGATAGAAAACCACTCAAGAGAGTAAAAGTATTACAGGCATTCTGAACCAAATAACAGAAAATGAACAATGGCTACTATATCTCATTTTCCATAAAAAAATTATTTATACTATCATACATATTAAAATCTGATATGTCACAATATGATAGAACCAATGGTAATAGAAGAACAAAAAGCATGGTAGGACTTCAAAGCAAGATGATATTAAATCAGCAATGGCTGACATATTGTCTTGTTTTCTTCAAAGTAGTTGTTCATACCATCACACATAATAAGATCAAACAAAACAGAATAAAACCATCCCAACCAATGAATGAAAACATTATAAGACTTCAAAGCAGTATAATGGGGAACCATGATTACCATAAAATCTTATGTGCTCTTACCATTTCTTATACTAGGGAGACTATATGGTATTTATACATGTGAGTTTGATTTATTTAGCTTATGAGTATGGACTCAAGTTACATCCATTTATTTATAAATATTTCAGTGTGATCACTCTTTATAGCTGAGTAGTACTCCACTGTATAAAAGTACCACAATTTTTTTATTCATTCCTCAGTTGATGGGCACTTAGGTTGTTTCCAAGATCTGGCTATTACAAATTGTGCCACTATAAACATGGGTGCACATATATCACTGTGATATGATGCTTTCAATTCTTCTGGGAATATGCCTAGGAGTGGAATAGCTGGGTCAAATATGACTTCCAACCCCACCTTTTTGAGGAATCTCCAGACTGACCTCCACAGTGGTTGCACCAGTCTACACTCTCACCAACAGTGCAGAAGAGTTCCTTTTCCCCACAGCCTCTCCAGCATTTGTTGTTGGTAGTTTTCGTGATCCTGGCAATTCTTTCTGGAGTGAGAAGTCTCAATTTTTATGATTAGTATTTCAAACATTGAACTTTGATCAAATTAATTCATACTTAATAATAGCATAGTCCTATGTCCTATAGAGATTTTAAAAGTACATAAATTTAGCCTCAGCAAGTGCTGTTTGTGCTAAGACAGTCTCAAAGAAAGCACTATCAATGTGCCACAGTGAGACATGGCTAGTCAGTTGTACCCCCATTTTCAACAGGCTATAGAAAACAGGCTGTGTCAGGTGAGTAGATCAGGAAGTTTTATTTGAGGTAAACATTGAAAATGGATTTGATTTAAATTCATAGAAACTGTCTCAGTTACTGTACTTTACTCAGTGGAACACAATACTCGACACCCACAAGTTAAAGGAGGAAAGATTTCTTTTGGCTCATAGTTTGTAGGGATTTCAGTTCATAGTTGGCTAGCTCTGAAGCAAACCAAACCAAAGCAAAGCAGAGAGCTTCTCAGATTGATGTGCCAGACAGGAAGGAGAGGGCGATCTATGAGGAGGGAAGGAGATCCACCCTTCCAGGCCATGACCCAGTGACCTACCACCTCCAAGCAGGCCTTACCTGCCAGCATCACATTTAGCTAGAAATGGATTTAGTGGACTAATCCATTGATGATTACCATGCCCTTCTGATTCAACCACCTCTGGAAAGCCATTCCTATGAGCACATGAAGCTTTGGGGAACATCTAGACATAAATCAATACGCAAAGGAGGTCCATTTCTGAGTTTCTCAGAAAATATGATCTAAGTGTAAACTAACTAACCTTGAAAATTAGAGATCAAAACTAGCCTTGAAAATTAGAGAGCTGATCCTTGTCTTCCTACCATTACAGAGTAGCCACAGAGCCAGAGAACAGTAGAGTCTGCATGTTACTGGCCATCACCTTGGTAATGCCCTGCTACTGCTTATTTTCCAGTTAGGTCTTTCTTAATTTCAGGGAAACACAGTGGACTGATGGCTGCCAAGGGCTGTGAACTGATGATGTGGAAAATGGGGAGATGTTTGTCAAAGGCTACAAATTTTCAGATACAAGTCAAATAAATTCTGGGGATCTAATATCCAGCACGAGTGATGATGGCCTTGCTAATTAATTATATTGTGGTAATAATCACACAGTACATGTGTATATCACATCATCATAATATGTATCTCATCACACTGAACAGCATGAACACTATGGATATATGAGAGCTTCATATGACAATTAAATATTTTACATGAAAAAGTAGCCAAATGTGCTACTTGAAGGTGGGTTCTTGTTAGAGGAGGTGGGTCACTGGGGATAATGATCTGGAAAGATGTATTCCTAACCCAGACTTCCCTCCATCCACTTTCTGTGTGTCAAGGGGTGAGAAAATGTCCTCCACCACTCCCTTCTGAAGGGTCATCCTGTCCTCAGAGTCTATTTGGGCTTGGGGTACAAGAAAAGAAACTTCCCAGCTGGTCAATATGTTTAAGCTTGGGCTGCAAAAAAAGAAACCTCCCAGAATTGTTCCAACCACAACAGTCAACTCCGCCTAAGAATACTCCCAATGAAACTCTGTCACAATCTGCTGCTCACTCCTGATTCACCTATAGAACCCACTCCCCCCCAAAACAGCCGTTAAAAACCCTTTCTCCAAGCCAAATGGGGACTGTCTTAGTCTACAAGGCAGCCTGCCCCTACCCAATAAAGCTTCTGTCTTACAGCAGAATGTCTGGTCTGGTTTCATGGGCGTTCTGATCCATCACTGGTGCTGAAACCTGGGAAGGACACCTCGGTCAACTGACCCATCCCTCCTGACCAAGGAGCTCCCCCTGGGTCCACAGCCAACTGAACCTGTACAGACCACAAACCCCAGACCATCCCCTTGTTGTTGCTGATATTTGGATACTTCAAGTTTGTGAGTGAGTTCCATTTGTACCTTTCACTCCTCCTCCTCCTCCTCAACTCCAATCCCGCTTTCTGCCCTTCACCCATACTTCCTCCCAGACTCTCTGGGACTTCCCAACATCTTTCCCTTGTTTCAACTCTTTTCTGGAGGGGGTCACTACAGAGCTCTTTAAGGGCACTTTCCAAGACTTCACATCTGACAAACTTGCCTTTTGCACTTTCACATTCTTCTTTTCTTCTTCCCATGAAGACAATAATCTCTCTACAGAATAGGTCACCTCCCAGCTCTATGCTTCCTGCTCCTTGCTTGAAGGTCCTGTTGACATGTTGAACTGCTCCTCCCCTGCACTTGACCCCCTCTCCAACTGGGAATGCATGCTCAGAGAGCCTGGGTCCTACGTCCCATTTGGGACCTTCTGTTCTTGCCTTCTGCCTCCTCTCCGTCCCAGTGTCTCTCCTCTCGCTATGGGGAAGAATCAACCTTCCTCCCCTGCACAACATACCTCAGTCCTCACCTGTCTCAAGTCAGTCCTCTGCTACCCTCTTGGTTTCACTGGACTCAAACCCAAATGCCTCACCTTTCTCTGCCAGACTGCTTGGCCCCAGTACCAGTTAGACAATAGATTAATTTGACCCCCAAATAAGTACACTTGAGTTTAATATCCTCCAGGATTTAGACAAGTCTTGCCAATGTAATGAAAAATGGCCAGAGGTGCCCTGTTCCAAGCTTTCTTTGCTCTTTACAACTGACCCCAACTCTGCCTTCCTGCTCCTCCTCTACTCCTCCTTTGCCATTTTCTCCACCACCATATCTCCCTCCTCTCTCTTGCTGCCATCTTGCAGGGCTCACACTCACTGCCATCTGGCCACACTTGCCACACATTGCTTTCACTATCCCCTCCCCAAACACCTTTGACATGATGCTCACCCCAACTTCTTCCCCTTTGTGAGATGACAGGTACCAAAAGTTTATTCTACATTCATGTTCCTTTTTCCCTCTCTGACCTCTCACATATATCCCGGCATGTAACATCCTTTGCTGTTGACCCATACAATTATATCAAAACCTTAAATTAATTATTCAATCCTATGTTATTCTTACTTCCACCCCATCCCTCCAAAAAGAGATTAAACTCTCATTTTATTTTCTAAGCAGCACCAGACATTCAGACTAAATTCAAAAAGTCAGACCTTGGTCCTCAATCCCCCCAGGGAGACCTCTTAGATATAACTTTCAATGTCTTCAACAATAGACATAAACAACAAAAGCAAGACATCCTTAAAAAGGTTACATTCCAAGATGACCTTTAAAAATAAAGGCTGCATTCCAAGCTAAACTCCAAGGTCAACTTCTCAATGAGGAGGCTGCAGATGGACTGGCCCTTGGAGCTCAAGATAAAACACAAGCCAGGCAACCTAAGTCACCCCACCACCATGGTTCAAATGCAGCAGAAAAACGACACTGGACACGAGCCTGCCCTGACCTGCAGCCACGACTGGGAACCAGTCCATCTGCAATCAAGAGGGCCACTGGAAGTGAGACTGCCTTGTCCACCGGAGAGTAGTTAGGTCATCGCCTTCCCTGCCCTCACAGGATAGGACACAGCTGCCTCAGGACTCATCACCGGCTTATCTGCTTGGCATCACCATGGAAGAGGATTGATGGGGTTCAGGGCCCATGGCCCTCACCGAGATAGTGCTTTCAGAGTCTCGCTGGACATCTCAGGTAAAACCTTCTCTTTTCTTGTTGACCTGGAAGCCACCTATCATGTTCTTCTGAGTTTTCAGGTGGATGTTCCCAATCTGCAGCCTCCACCATGGGTGCTGATAGCCAATGTACATGACCTCCTCCCGACAAATCCTACTCCCTGCAGATTCCAAATCTTTCTTTACATACAACTGTCTTATTACCCCAACCTGTCCTGTACCTTTTTTTGATAAAAATCACTCCAAAAACTCAATTTCTCTTATACTGTCTCTCTCCCAATATCTCTCATACTCCAATCCCAACCATCGTGGGCTGCTGACTCAGCCCCTCCCTTCCCTCCTCCCTCATGGACCCTACAGTCTGAGACACCTCTGATCCCACTTGTGCCACCCACATTACTCTGCTGCTAATTTGCCTCAAACACCCTTTAGTCTTCCCTTCTGTCCCCCAATGCCCAGTAGCCCTTAAACACCAACAGAGGCTCAAACCTATAATCTGCTACTTGTTAACTAATGGGTTTCTAAAGGTCACTCGCTTGCCTTATGACATCCCGATTCTTCCTGCCCTCAGATCCAACAGCTACTATTGCCTAGTCCAAGATCTCAGGGCTATTAACAATGTGATAATGCAAATTCACCCACTGTGCCAAGCCCTCACGCTACACTGTCTCATATTCCTATGTGTATCTTTCTCTTTTTCCTGTATTAGCCCTTAAAATACATTTCGCACTATTCCCTTACACCCAGTTGCCAATATTTCTTTGCCATCCATCTCTATTGTAGACTACCCTCAGGCTCTCTCAGCCCCCCACATTGCTATAACTTGAACACCCTAGAAATTCTATATCTCCTCTCAGACCCCATCTACAATGCATCAGGCTGCTGGCTCTGCCTCCCCTCTCCTCCCCCTCAGTCACAGCCATCCCAGCCTTAAACCTCTCCAGCCCTTCCCCACAACACCTCACTAACTGCCTCCCCCTTCGGTTCCTCCTTTGGGCTCCGCTCTTGGCCCTCACCACTCCTGGGCCCCCGTGCAGGCCTCTGTGCCATGCTCACGCTCTCGCCGTGTCTCATCTCCCTAGTCCACAACATGGCAACAAAACTCACCACTCAAAATTTTAACCAGATGCTCCTCTCAGATTTCTCTTATCAGGTGATTCCTACAGCTGACCTCAGTGGTGATCCTACATCCCCAGCCTAACCTCCCCACTTTGCTCTAAGCCAGCCTGAAGCAGCCTGGAAGACCTCATCACCCCAGTTCCTAAAAAAAAAATTAAAAAAAAAAAAAAAGGCTGGGTGATGGGTCAGTCTGTCCCCAGAGCCTGTTCATGCTTGGGTTGCAAGAAAAAAAAAACTTCCCAGATGGTCAATCTGTACACACTTGGCTGCAAGGAAAGAAACCTCCCAGAAGTGTTCCAACTGCAAAAGTTAACTCCACCTAGGAATGTACTCCTCAGTGACAAGCTCCGTCACAATCTGCTACTCACACCTGGCTCACTGATGGAACTCCCCCCCCAAAAAAAATAACCCTTAAAAACCCTTTTCCCAAGCCAAATGGGGGCTGTCTTGGTCTGCAAAGCAGCCCGCCCCCGCCCAATACAGCTTCTCTCTTGCAGCAGAATGTCTGCTCTGGTTTCGTGTGAGTTCTGCTCCATCACCTTCCACCATGCTGTTACTTTCCTGGACACAGCTTATCATGAACTGAGCTCACAAAAGCAACCAAAACGAACTTCTCTTCTTTTAATTTGCATGTGTTATGTATTTTGCCCCAGGGATGGGAAAGGAACTAGTACAATTAGATTTGCTAAGGTTTTGGTACAATACCTAAAGAATAGTAATGAAGAAAATACAGTAAAACCTTGGTTGTGAGCATCATTTAGCCTGAAAACATGCTTATAATCCAAACACTTGTAATATCAAAGCAAATTTCCCAGTAAGAAATAATGCAAACTCAGATGATTTATTCCACAACCCAAAAATATTCATGTAAAAATTACCATAGCACTGTAGTATAATACAAAATAATAAGGGAAATAAAAAATATATAGAAAAATTAGTTAACATACACTTAACTTTGAAAACTATTGTGGATATTGTGAGGCAGATAAAAGGAAGAAGTGCTGTTGTGACTTTCACTATCACTAAAAGAAACACGGTTATCTACTGGCTCAATGGAGTCTTTTTCTTTTTATGCAACATTAACAAGAAACTTAGCCCATGATACTTGCTGTTGCCTCCTTTTGTGGATTTCA
Organism: Hydrochoerus hydrochaeris; assembly: GCA_004027455.1. NCBI lineage: Eukaryota > Metazoa > Chordata > Mammalia > Rodentia > Hydrochaeridae > Hydrochoerus > Hydrochoerus hydrochaeris. Next base: position 103,597 of record PVLA01006387.1, on the reverse strand, counting down.
TGGCGAACAGATTCATCATTTGTAATGCTACAGCCTTATTCAAGTGGTGTTGTCTACAAAACTTTCCACTGTTTTCCACATTTTCCACATCACCCAATCTCATTTGAAGTGAGAGATTCCTCCACCTTTTTCTCCTTCTCCTCTGAAGACTTGATCTCCTCTATAACCTCTTACTGTTGAAACAATATCACTTAAAATCCTGGAGGGATTGAGGGAGAGAGGGAGAAAGGGAAAGAGAGAGAGAAAGAGAGAGAGAGAGAGAGAAGGAAGAGAGAGATGGAGAGAGAGGACTGAATTGACAGACATATGTTATAATTTTCAAAAGCTACAAATCTTGAAAGTTGCTAGAACAGAGGAGCAGATCTATAAACTCCAATAATCTGTAAAAACCATTAAAGAACTACCTATTAATTTTTGCAACAATACGGGTTTTAAAAAACTCAATTTGGTAAGTAAAAGAAATCAGATCCCAAAGCTATGTAGTTTTTGATATTCATGAAAGTTGATGGAATGTGAGATAAAACAGTGATTGCCAGAGTTTGGGCTTGTGAGGATGGGCTGACTGCAAAGGCATGGTATAAAAAAGAACTGTGAAAGAACCAACATTGTTCTGTATTACAGACGACTGTATGCATTTGTCAAAAGTTATGACACCATACATAACAGAGAGGGACTCTTACTGTGAAAAACAGAACAAACATCTACTCCAAGATTTTTATTTCTCCAATCATAAATATGCTACCTATAATTGAAAACTAATCTGAGCATCATACAAGTTAGTCTGTCTCTTACCAGGTCAAATACATAACTCCAAAACTCAGCTTACAACCTACGCTTTTCGCTAGCCCTCTCCTGTGATCCGGAGACAGAACTCTACACACGGTTGATTTTATTCATGATCTCACTTATTTTCTCTTCTGTGCAGGAAGACGTGGCTACTATACAGCTGTCTTTTGTGCCCCTCCAAGTATAATTTCATTCACACAAATCCCAAAAGAGGCCAAAGCAGGAGAAATTCAAGTTTTAATCTTGCATGGGCAATTTAGCAAGAATGTCTCAAAATAAATAAACAAATAAATTAACAAACAAACAAACAGATGGATGGGATGTAGCTCTTTGTGGAGGTCCTGGGTTCAGTTTCCAGCACTGGGGAAAAAATATTACAAGAAAAAAAATTGAGGGATTTAAATACTCAACAAACAAATTGACCTCTTTAATTTTGTTTTGTCTAGGGCTTATCACACTTACTTGTGCCCAGAACTTTTTTTTCCTTTCCTATAAATATTTTAATATTTTAAGAGCTTATTTCATTAAGTAATACACTTAATGAACTTCTCTTTTTAATGTATCTATTGCTTACAAAACCAAGGTCAACATGACAAGGTCACCATCCACAAATCCACCACACCTAAGGGTTTCCAAACAAGAATCTGGGCCCCTGTCGGTCTTCAGAGCCAGCACAGAGAAAAGGGCCAGGCTGGAACCAGGGTGTCAGCTATGGGCCACCTGTTACCACTCCTGAGAGGACTTGGCAGAGAGGAACAGTTGATCTGAAGCTTCTGCAATCTACACCAAATTTCTTGCAAGTTCCTCTCTGGCTGATGAGCCTAGAGCTATCCACAGAGCAGGCCATCACAGAGGTGATAAGGGACGTGTAAAATAAATCACAACATAGTTCTGATTGGAAACAATATTCACATAATTCAGATTTAACAAACTTTTGAGGGATTCTGTTTAGTATCAAAGATTGGATCAAATATTCATTCTGGCTCTAAACACACACACACACACACACACACACACACACACACCTTTTCTTAACAGTACTACATGCTACTTTTCTCTGTTTCTGTTAGTCACAATAAAAGAAAAATTAAGAATCTGGAGAACCTTCATGGGATGTAAACAACAACATAGGTGAAGGCAACGTTATGTAATAGGAAGGAAAGTTCCAAGTAATTTAATATTGTCGAGTTAAACACTGCATTTTTAAAATCTAAAAATTTAGATAGAATATGTTATTTCCCTGTGTATTATTAAGACTTTATGTCTGTATGAATCACCTGTTATGTATAGCTGAATCTGAGCACGTTGGACCCTTGTCTTTATCACTTCTCAATAATCAATAGTGATCTCTTGCCCTTGGCTCTTCCTTCACAGTTCTTTGACCTAGTAATGCAATAGCTATTTTTCTACAATAACTAATATATCTCTGATCTTTTACCGTCTGTCTTACAACACTTGGCATTGACTATCAGCTGTTCACTGGCTTGCACTCCCTTCTGCTTGGCTGTTTTTTGCAATTTGATTAAAGCACAATATACTTCTCTGAGTAATGTAAAGGCGCTTAAAAAGAAAAGGTCTTGGGGGTTTGACTATCACAAAATGGATGAAACCGAACTCAAAGGTAACATTACTTTCAGGTATTCTGACCCGTACTATTACTGTCACACTTTCACCAAGTATTGAATACAAATTAACAGGAAAAGATTTTTCTACCTTCTCTGTTTTTCCTTTTGGTACACATGAAGGATTATTGATTGATGTATCAGTAAAACTCGTTTTAAATTAATGGTTTACTTTTATCTGCTCACATCAGTCAGTAAAATGAAAATCGGATTTAAGCTATTCATAGTGAGCCATTTTAAGGAAGGGCTGCCAGCTTTCACAATTCATATTATAACTCATATGACTCCTACTCAAAAGATTCACCAAGACTAGAGACAATGCATAGTATCGAGAAGTTGCTTCATCACTAAAGTGAATCTTGAGTGAAATAAAACCTACAGTAGATAGTTAGTCCTCACACAAAGTTGTCCTTCAGAAAACCATGACAACTTGCCTGAAATTCATCCTGTATGAGGCAATACCACGGTCAGCCAATAGAGGGCACTAAAGATATTCCAATAAGTGGAGAAAAGGTACTCCGCTTATTGTTCTGCCAGGGGAACCTTGAGTTCATTTCAGATCAGTAGAGGAGAAAGATAGAAGCCCCTAGATACTTAGAAATGGAAAATTAAAAAGAAAAAGCACAGCAGCCTCTTAATGAAAACCTCTACCTTATCAGTTTAAGAAAATTATACCACTTGCTTCCTAGCAAATTTCTATTTGAAGGTGGAGATAACCAAACATTTAACACAAACTGAAATAATGTATGAAAGCAGCACCTAAATGGCAACTCTGAGGTCCAAAGACCACAAAGTGGAGCAGGCCAGTTGCATTTCACAAACAGAATGAAGACGATTTAAAATGCAACACCTTGTCATAGTTAAAAATTCACATGCCTGTCAGAATGCAGTGCTTGGATAACTAAAAACCTGCCTAGGAACAAGAAGTTATGATGGCACCTCAGCTGGTTAAACTTATTAGTTCCTGTGACTTCCTTGCGTATAAGGCACAACTAACGTCAGTGTTCTGCAAACTCGGTCTATTTGATTTAGCAAATATGGGAGTTTAAAAAGAAAGGAGAGGAGTACTGTAATAAGATGCTGTTCCGGCACACACAGAAGGTTTAGGGGTTAAAAGTCAGAAGATGACTGTCAAAAAAGGATCTGTCAAAAAATTGGAGCGAAAGGTAAGAGGCATCAGAAAAATACTCTGTGATAAAATTAAAGAAATGCTGTAACTTCAAATTCCTTCTGCAGAAAACCGGTGGTGGGGTAACAAACCTTCTCTTAGAAAAATTAGTAAAAAAACTTTTTATTCCTACTCCTCAGGGCTCAACTTCAAACTTTCTCCGGCTCCTGCTCTAGCTCACTTCAATGCACACACACACACACACATGCACACACACATGTGCACACGCATGTACACACACAAGCACACACTTAGGACGGTCAACCCAGTGTCCCACTCAAAAATTTTTAATCTAGCCACAAATTTCCTAAAACTGCCGTTAACCTCTAAACAGCATATTCATATGAGCAATTAAACAGCCCATACTCACTTAGCTGTTTCTATGCTCTCTCTGTATGTGAAGGAAAAACTAAAGCAGGTTAAGTGATCCCTGCACTAATGGCTTCCATCACATTTGATGTACATATAGAAAAGGTGACTACTCAACTAAATAACCTTGCATACACAGGCGTTGCAGGGCAGCACACACAGAGAAGGATAATGACAAGTTTATAAAAATCTGTCCAGTTTGATAGAGACGCTAGCATTCAGGAAGGAGCTATGTACTGCCTCGTCAGGCCTAAGCCATGCTCTCGCGACCTGTTGCACTCTTGTCAAAGACCTGCTGGGATCTTGCCTGCCTCTCATCCCTCTACCCTCTCCTCTGCTCCTAACAGTGGGATCAGCCACCAACACACTGCTGTTACTTTTTTCTTGCATCCAGAAAGAAAGACAGTGAGAAGGAATGTTGTAGTCACTGCAGAAGGGGTAGGAAAGTAGTTGTGTTGCAGGAAAATACTTTCATTATGCTTGAACCTGGAAGAAATGATTAAGTTTATGCAAAGAAAGTTTATAGCTTCCTTATTTGTACTCTAATATCTATAAAGAATATGGCTGGTTCTCTCCTGAGAAGGTCCTACAGAACCAAGAATGAAAATAGATCTTAACGGCATTTTGTTAAAGCCTCAAGCATTTCCACCCATTCTTTCCTAATTCTATAGGGGAAGGAAAGGGGGAGATTGAAAGGAGGAAAGGAAAGAGGGAAGGAAGAGAAAGGGGAGGGGTGAGGGAGAAAGAGAAGAGAAGAAGGAAAAGAAAGAGAGAAAAACGGAAGGGAAGCGAGAAATAAAACAAATTCTTAGTAAGACAGTAGTTTTCAAGCCATGGCTGTATTTTGAAATCTGGGTGAAAAATGTCAGTGCTCAGTACCACTCTCAGGGAGGTTTAAAGTCCCTATTCTATTGTGATTCCCTTGTGCATGAGTTGATAGTCAATATAATATATCATTATAGTCTATTAGATAATGACTCAAGAACATTAAGACTTTAGGAAATTTGCTTAAGAATCACAAACAAAAAGCATGCTAGCTTCTTACTGAACAGGTCCAAGGGGCCAGTTGGTTCCCTGAGTATCCCTTCTGTCCCCAGAGAACACACTGCCATGCTCATGCATCCTCAATCCTAGTTTTCTGAGGGCTGCATGTTCTTCCTGGTCACTCTTCTAAAATTATTGTGAAACCAGAACTTTGGACTCATAGGTGGAACCCCCTTCTTGATAATGATAGTTTGTGACATTTAGCATCCGTAAATCATTTACACATCTCTTATTGGCTAGGGATTCATGCACTCACTACATCAAAACTTATATAACTACTTGTGAGTCTCTCTGTGTGTTGTCCTGCATTGTCTGTGTATGCAAGGTATTTAACTGAATAATCACCTGTTCTACATGTACATCAAATATGATGGAAGACATTAGTGGATAAGTGATGAATTGGAAACAGCAATGTATTAAGATTCTCAGACTCTTGAGTCAAGTTATATACTTGTCTATTCCTCTTTATGTGACCTGAAATCAGTCATATAACCTTTCTAGCCTGTTTTTTAAGTGTAGTGACAAAGGTGAATGATATCTCATACCAATTGCGGCTCTAAAATGCCACATTGCATACTATCTTCCTACCCACTTTCTGGTAATAAAGCAAATAAATAGTGGAAAAGTACAGAGAAACATAAGAGAAAAAAGCTATGGTTCAGATAAAACACGAGTAGATGAATCTTCTCTTGAAGCATGGACTAGATTCTGAAAATTTGCATTTTTAATTTTTTTTATTTTAAAGAGAATAAAACAAAAGAGGACAGATCTAAACAGATCAGAACAGAACAATGTAAGCAACACAGCACGTCACAACAAGACAATTGGATATTAACAGTAGCTATCATAATGCCCCTTTCTTTGAAATAGCTGAGCTTAGCTTTACACACAATGTCAGACAAAACAAAATAGAGTAAAACCACTCAAGAGAATGAAAGTATTCCAAGGCATTCTGAACCAAATAACTGAAGATGAACAATGGCTGCTATATTATCTCATTTTCCATAAAAAATTTGGTTATACTATCATACATATTAAAATCCAATAAGGCACAACATGGTAGAACCAATGGTAATAGAAAAAGAAAAGCATGGGAGGACTTCAGAGCAAGATGATATTAAATCAGCAATGACTGCCATATTGTCTTTTAACTATTCATACCATCACATATATTAAGATCAAATGAAACAGAATAAAACCATTCCAAAAGTTGCATTTTTAAAAGACTACAGTGAAATCATGTGGCAGCCAAATTAGGTAGGTTTTACTCTCTCTCCTACCAGTCCATATGGGAAGATCATTCTTACTGACTTCACACTGAAAAATACCCTTGCAAAATGAAAAAATAATAATCTGGTTCTCTACTTGTGGAACTAATTCAAAGAAAGAGAAAAGTAGTGAATTTTCTAAATCCCTCTAATCTACCAGGAAATATTTCAAATATTCAAACTAAGTTCAGCTCATTGTTTCTTTGCAAAGATCTCGCACCCACATCTCTCTCCATCTCTTTCTTTCCAACTCTTAGGACTTTCTCGTCATGCCACCTCCTCCTCAGACGTCCTGTATGTTGTCCCTGCATGTATCTTCATCCCTCTTGATATATGACTTGTCTACTTTAAGACTTATTTCCTGGCATGTAAGTCAAACTGTTTGGCTCAGCATTCCCAGATCCCTAGAGTCTATCCCAGAAACCTTATTGAGCTTTCAGTGATAACAAATAGCCCACAGCCTCACAGGTTTGCTACCACTTATCTAGCCCATCCTACTCTTTGTCTAACAATTCCTCAACACATTTCCTCCACTCGGTCTGATTTGCTTGTATTCACCCCTCAGCCATGCTGTCTAAAGTCCTTCCATTCTTTCTTTGCTGTTACTGCTCCTTCCATATGTAATAGCCCTGCCCATTTTCTTCAGTGTAGACAAGTTGTGGCTATTCTTGGAAGCTTAGCCAGCTAACATTTCACCTCATCTATGAAGCATGCATGCTGGCTTACAATGATCTACCCTTCCTCCATCTGTATTACGCAGCATTTGTTGTTTCCTGTACAGTCTGCTCTGTTTTGTTTACTGAGTGTTTTCTGGTTAGACTGTGTGCATCCAAAGGGCAGAAATAATGTTTCTATCTTTCTTTCTGCCTTTCTTCCCTTTCTTGATTTTTCTTTCTGCCTCCTCCATTCTTCTGTTCTTTATTTTCCTATGATTGGTGCAGTAAAATCTGCACAATCTAGAAAAAGATCAATAGTCACTTTATATACGAACACAACAATACCAGACTTTGGCCAGTGAGATCCTTGGTGCTCCTTTTACACAGTCTGATCACTGAAACACAAAAATTCTCTTGTGTCCCTGAGATTTTAGGTTGGGATTCAGCCCCTCTTAGTATATTCATTTGTGAGAATAGTCTTACAAAAACACATATCCAAGTTTAGGTTCTACTTTCATGTATTGTAATTTTATGTGTAAGTTTTCCCATAGGCACAGAAATGATCGAAGAAATGTGAATAAATCAAGATAAAAGAGTTAAGTATTTCTTTAATCAAATAACTTAACTCCTTATTTGATATGGTTAAGTCATGCACTCCTTATGTAAAGAATCGCAAACCACTAAAATGAGAAGGGATTTTATATTTTCTAGCTTTACAGGAGAATTAGCTGAGGTTCAGGCAGAGATACTGAATCTAAATGAGGTGCTGTATCTTGCAAAGCTGTGTGTTCCCCTTCCTCTTCTACTTGCAACTTTAATAAAAAGGAGTTCCTCTTCTTCCGCTATACCTCTTTTAAATCTTGATAGAGAGAGAGTGTGTGTGTGTGTGTGTGTGTGGTGTTTTGTTTTTGTTGTTTTGGTGGGTGTGATGAGTGGACTGAGTAAGCTTTATATGCACGGTGATTTTGCTTGTTTTGGAGTGTGTTCAAAGGAAAAAGACACATTCAAAAGATAAACACAAATGCAATAGGGCTAATGCATCCTTTGCCATAGGGCTTGGAACCCTCACATAATATGTAGTGAGGACTTAGGAAGGATTCATGGCCTGTTTTCACAGCTTTCTCCTATGAAGGGAATGGAATAGTTCCGGAGAAATACCCCACCTGCAGCCTTCAGGACAGCATATTTTGGAAATCACATGGGACCCAAGAACTCTCTGGAGGAACCTTCCTCTCCTTCTGTACAATCTTGGCACACCCAATAAAAGGATGGGTAAGACTTTCCCCTACTCAGCTCAGTCCTCCTACCTTTGAGATCTGGGACCAGTGCTGGCTCCTTCATTCGTGGTCCCGGATCATTAAAAGACTTAACGAAGCCCTTTCGTTTCTTTTTTGGACTTGAGATGATATGAGAAGGATTTTTTTTTTTTCATTTTAGTCTTCAGACTTTTTTTTAAAGTTCTTTTTGCTCTGTTCTATTGTTTAAAGCTTGGGAAGCAACTGTAATTATCCTTCCCTGCCTCAATGTTTTCCTTCAGTGAGAGCCTTACCTCTCTAAAGGCAAGCACTAGGGTTGCCCTTTCTGTTCCTTCCAAGTAGCCTAGACTCGTTCTGGAGAAGTGAGTTTACCTTTCTGGACCTTAGGTTTCCCGTTTGTTTAATAATGGGGTTGATGGATGATTCCTGAATTCTCAACTATGTTAAATGTGTGGGAGTCTGCGAGCTCCGTTGCCTTGAGTTTTCCACTCAAGTGTCCACAAAGATAGTTAAAGGTTACAGTCTCCAGTGGAGAGTTGCTGACCGCAAGGCTGAGGCTAACGGTGGAGGTCTGCAATCTTGTGTGGCCTCTCTGGTGCTCCTCTGTAAGATTTGAGAGTTAAGAGACTGCAGCCGGCTCTTTGCTCTAATCTACTCCCGCCCTGGGGCGAAGGTACCCGCAGCGATACCCTGTGGCTCTCCTGGACTGGAACTGTCCGAACCATTTCCAAACCTCAGAAAACTGGGACCTCCGCTATGTTTCTTACGGTCCTGCCACGGCCACCCCTTGGCGTCCCCACTATTTTGGCACCCCAGAAAGCCCTCTCTGCTCTGCCAGTGGCATCTTGCAACCATCTTGCGCTTCTGTGGCGCCTTGCTCCAGCCCAACCTCCCCACGCAGTCTTTCGACCACCAGCTCCCGCCTGCCCCAACCCCCACCCTGCCGACGCCTTTTCGCACAAACTCCCAAAGCACTCCTAGGTGCGTCCGGGAGAACTCCTCCTCCCCCGCCCCCGGCTCCCCACCCAGCGGGAGTGGGCCGGGCGCCGCTTACTACCCAGCCGCCGGGACCGGCCCTCTGCTGGGCGGGGACGGAGGAGGCACCCGACCTCGCCGGTCAGAGGTGCCGGCTGGCCAGGCGCGCTCCGGTCCGCTAAGGCAGCCGCCTGGCAGGGAGGGGTCCGGGGACCGACCTTGCGCGGATCCCGCACCACAGCGCGGGAGCCGCCGCCCTCCGCCCTCCGGCGCCCCCCGCGTCTCCCGAGCCCGGCACAGGCAGAGTCCCGAGCGCGGCGGGAACCGCACGCGGCGTGCCGGGGCTCCGGGGCTCGGCGCGCCCTGGTCCGGCCCCCTCCGTGGAGGGCGCGCGGGGGCCCAGAGCGGCGCCTCCGCCCGCTCGCCCTCCCCTGTCCCCGCCCGCCCGCCCGCCCCCGGCCTGCGCGGCGCGGCTCGGCGCTGCGCTCGGATTCCGGGAGGGAAGTGCCGCGCTCCGTCCCTGGCGTCCCCGTCCTGCCTCCCGAGTGGAGATGCGCGAGAAGCCGGCGAGGGCGCGCAGCTCGTGAGAAGCCGCGCCAGCCGGCACCATGCACCTGCGGCCGCTGCCCCTCGTCGTGGTCCCGGGCTTGCTGCAGCTGGTGAGTGCCCTGCCGCGCGCCTCCCCACGCGCCGGGGACGCGTTTCGGCGGGAAAGTCGCGCCTGGGGGCGGCTGACACAGAAGCGGAGCCCGGGGCGCCCTGCAACCGGGATTGGGGCACGCGGAGGAGAGAGGGTTTAGGATGGTCTGAGGGGTCCCAGGGAATGGGGGGGTCTCTAACACAGGGGCCCTAGAGGCGCGTGAAGGGTTTAGCCGCGATTGGGACTTGCGGGCTTGGGGAAAGTATGCAGAAAGTGGCCGAGAAGGTGCCAAAGAAGAGAGGTTTATTGGAACGCGGGCTGTGAGGGAATGCGGCTCGTGGGCGCGATGCGGAAGGGCTGCAAGAGCCCCCTGCAGCCCAGAGAGGGAGAGGTTTGCTGATTTCTTATTTTCAAGTGGTGTTTTGCCCAGATGCCCGGACGGACACTTCTTTTCAAACAGAAAATCATGAGTTCTAGTTTAGAAGAACAGGTAGTGGCGCCTTGATGCGTAAAACTTCAGTGAAAGACCGATGTTAGGAGCAGCTTGGATTTCCCTGCGTTTCCCCTGCGGCGCTGGAGCCTGGCGTGGCGTTTTCCACCCGGTGGGAACGCAAGAGGTAACTTGGACGCCCGTGTTCCGGTGGAAGCCGGCGCTCAGGCACCTCCAAACGGGCTTCTCAGGGCGGTCTGTCGCCCTATCTGGGCGGCAGAGTATAAAAAAGTGGCTTGAGGTTCGCCAGCGACACTGGGACTCCATTCTCGTGACTGTGTTGGATTTCTCATACAGCAACGCTCTCCTTCCTTTTATCCCTGTATACTGTGCACTAGTTAGTTATATTTAAGGCAGATCCAAAGCAATACCTTCAACAAAAAACTTTTGAATAACATTATAGAAAGGGACTGATTTGGCGTGGTCTCCCTCTCTGATGGATTTCTCCTGGTCACTTGGCACCTGTCCTGATAGAGTGCTAATAAGAGGGCTTTCTCCCAAAGCCAACGTTTCTTTGGAATTCATAGTTCAAATTTTACCCATTTAGCTCTGGGCTGTTAAAAGCTAGACTCAAGAACCCATGCGTTCCTTTCAGAGAAAAAAAATCAAATAACTTATCGAACTTTCTCTATAAAATGCATATTGTAAGTGCTGAGGGTGGAAAAGCGTCTAAAAGAGAGTCATGAAAGGGCCCAGCCTCCATTCTTGTTAGGACAGAGAGTAACTTTACCTGCACAGCACTAAAAAGTCTTCCATGCCATCCAGAAGAAAATGCAGTAGTATTCCAAGTGTCCTTGAATGAGCCAAAACATACTGTACAGTGTGGTAAAATAAATTTTACATCTAAGGCTTTATGCGTCCAAAATATATGCGATATTTATCTTTATTATCCCTTGCTTTTTAAAATTTTTATTCTACATTCCAGTAAGGATGATCTAAGAAAGCAGCATTTGTACTGTGTGTGTAAAGAAAAGGCTGAGAAAATTAGATACTTATGTGGGGATCTTCAGAATAGCTTCATTGAATAGTTCGTGAATTTTTGCATTTTGAGTATTTACTCCTTAAGCACTATGTTAGGTTCTCAAAGGTGAGGACAGATATTGGGGAAGGTGTTAGGTAAGAATTCTCCTGTGAGCTACTGCACTGAAAATGTTGACAACCCCCCAACACACACACACACACACACACACACACACACACCCCTAGTCAATAGGAAAAAGGAAATGCATCTTGAAGAGATTATACACCCTCCTTAAGAGCTAGATTCTAATATTGCGGCATGGGTTGATTGATTCGTTTTTAAGGAAGCTTATGTCAAATTCTAATCCGTTTTAGGATTGTGCTGGGTTGTAATGTTTTTTTCCTGGTTCACTTTATCATGGTAAGTGAGGTGGGGAACTGCAGCCCTGTGATAAGCGCACCAGCCTTGCACTGCCATCCTCTTCAATAGTAAAAGGCTGTTTACATTTTCTCCATTCTTAGAGCTGTTTGCAGCCTCATAACACAAGGGGGTTGGCTGGGATGTGAAAGGAAAACAGAATAGCTGAGCCGGTCAGATGTAAATTGAAACATTCCTGAGGCCCACCGCATGCCCCACCCCCAGTATCAAAAAGTACATATCACAATTTCCCCCTCTAGATGTTTCATTGTTTTGTTCTACCTTTTTCTACTGATGTAGAACTTCTTTGTTAAAGTCTAACAGCAAGTGCATTAAAATATGTTTTATTGAAAAGTGGTCTTCAAATTTTCTAGGAGCCGTATATTCTCAAAAGATCTGCCCTGTGCGTGTGTGTGTGTGTGTGTGTGTGTGTGTGTGTGTAAGTTGGAGGGTGTTGAATTATTGTTAAAAATGGTTTGTACATTCCTACCAGCATAGTAAGCCTGCAGAACATACTTTTGAAAATGCTAAATATTTTAAATAAGCAGTAGATTCATTTGAGCATATTGAAATTTTAATTTTATGAAAATTACCTGTTTCAAGTGAAAATAGTTACAAGGAGATGGACCTAAGTAGCCAGCCGTGTAATATCTGTTTGAATAAGCAGAATTTTTTTTTACTTATTTTGTGATGTCCAGTATTTTTATGAAAACAGTAAGCTAAACTGATAATTGTCACAGATAGCTTGGGAAGAATATGTGTATGGGGAAAAAATAAAAGAATATGTATATGCTACCTGTCTTTGCTATTTTTCCTGTTCCGTGTCCAGCCTTTTTTAACAAAGAGATTGCTATATGTAATTAATCAGATTGCTAAGCATTTGAAAAATTTGAATATATTGTTTTCTTGATACCCTTATTTAGCAGCATATTCTTTATAATGATATTAATAACACATTTTTCTTTTCTGCCATGCTAATGAAGAAAAATTAGCATTTGGAATTAATATTACAACCAAATGAATGTTGTTCTGTGATTAGATACAAGGTAGAGATTTCACTGGATATCAGTTTCTTACAGATTTACTTGATAATTTATAACTCATAATATGAGTGAATTCACCTTTAGTTGAAATGCAGACTGTAAAAAGTTAAATATGAATTTAAATGATTATCTCTAGTTAAAGTAATATTTAGCAAAGATTTTGTTTTGTTTTAGCAAACATTTCAAAATATATTTGTTATGCAATTGAACTTATTTTTCTGTGATACAATGCTGAGTTTAAAAAATAGTTAAAAGTGATGTATGCAAATTTTTATCAATAAAAGTATAAACACAATTATAAACAAATTTTAAAACTATAAACAACATGTATAAAATCAAAATAGTTGTCATACGATGATACCATTTTAAGTGCATCTTTCTGATATAGTATTGTCTCATATGAACTTACTGTGTTTATGCTGATCTTATTATTAACAAATTAATAATTTTAACATTCATTTAATGTGACATTCATACTTATTTCTTGTTCTGTATATACCAGAAGTGATAACTCATGACTGTCTTGCATTCAAAAGTCACAGTTTCTCTCACAGAGTGTTGATCAATAAACATCAAAACAGCATTTTCCATTGTAAGATCAATAGTCCTCTGTTGTCTAGATGACAATGAAAAGAAGAAAAAACCCACCATTATCGTGGTTATGACTTAAGGCTTAACTAAGTTTTAAAATTAATTCCCCATCATGAATATTGCTATCTCAGAATTTTTAAAAGTGAGAATTTGATTACTTAAATTCTTTTTTTCATTAACTTTCTGTTGGATTTATTTTTTCACATTTTAAAAAATTAATTTTATTGGCACACTTTAGATATACATAATGATCACATTCATCGTAGGGAATATGGACCTATACATGATGTATCTTGATTTTTTTTCCCTCAGTTTCCTCCCCTCTCTTCAACCTGTTCCCCTCCTTACTTACAAAAGCTTTGTTTCCATATTCTTGCTTCTATTCTCTTTTCTTCTTTTCCCTTCCTTCCTTTCCCTTTACCCCCCCCCCTTGTTCCCCTTCCCGTTTGAACGTTTTCTTCCTATTTCCCAATATCTGTTATACATTGTTGTCCTTATTTATCCTTTTGGTTTCTCACACTAGAGAAACAATGGAAAGTTTAAACATTTGTGTCTGATAATAATTAAATTCATGTTCCGGGGCACCACATACCAGTAAAGGTTGTATCCCTTAGCCAATGGTGAGGTTAGGCTACCTGGGCCAGTTTTAAATGCCTTCAACAAGGAAATGGACCCTCTTGTTAACATTCTTTTTTCTTAATAGATTTCTGAATGGAAAAGAAAAGCTTGCTTTATTTTTGTTCTGTCTTTTTTCCTTTCTCTCTTTCTTTCTTTCTTTATTTCTTTCTTTCATTCATTGTTTCTGATTAGTGGTCAGCACACTAAATAAGGTAGAAGGCTTTTTTTGCAAAAACTTTTAGAGGTTTACATTGTCAGCTTAAAGTGTATAGTTCTTGCAAATCAGATGATTGAGGAAATGTCAATTTTGTTGTGTACGACATGATTTTTGGTACTTTTATAATATTAAATATTATTATAATACTATAACATTAATGAGATAATACATGTTTAGCAATTTAGTCATTTAGTGGTAGCAATCAAAGGTGAATATAAATGTATCATAGGTTTGTGATTTTATCAAAGCTCCAGGACTGTCTCTTACTGTTTACATATTCTGTGAACTTCCTTACTTGAAGCTTTGCTGGGTAAGATTTGAAAAGAGAATTATAGCTGCACCCTCAAGAGCCTACAGCGAAGGCTGTGTCAGCATTTCTGTTCAGAATCTAATTTCTATCTCTGCCACAGCATTATTGCCGGCTAGCAGTTGGCATTTAATATCTTGATTTGGGAGTCAGTTATTTTAAAGGCACTTAAAGAATTGCTTCAAATGATTCTGGGCACTCACCCATGTGAGGTTACACTCTAGGTATTCTTGTAATATGCAGAATGTTGATGAACAAACTATTCTGTGTTATTTATTTGATGACTAAATTCATGGACAAAATCCTACCGTTTTCACTTACACGTCGTAGTGTAAATAGGTTTTTAAATTATTTTATATAATTTCCAATTAATGTATTTATTGCAGTGCCATTATATCAAAAACCTATTTTATCATAAATATTTTAAATTATGTCATATTCAGATACCCAACAAATATTTTATGACATTTTACCAACAATCTATTTAAACTTTTTTATTACTAGTGGTATGACCTGTGGTGTAAATGACAATGCTGTTCTTTATTTTAAAATCTACCTTAATGAAAAAGTGATCTAAAGTAATTCACAGTATGAATTTTCATATTACAGAAAAAAAATCTAAGATATGATTGACTAAAAATTGGCATTTTGCTATTTTAATCTGTGAAAATCTAGATACAAGCAAGTATTTGGTTCATTATGCTATATAATCAGTATTCAATAAGGAATTATTTCCTCAGAGAACTGCCATTAAAAATAATTTTGTTATTTTAACTCAAATATTCTAGGAGATATTTTCTTTTTTCCTAGGAATTGGAACTGTTAAATTGTTAATTGTTCGAGAATTTCTAACAGTTGTCTTCAAGACTACCATTCTTGTCCATCTTTTTTTTCTTACATATACAGGTTTTTAGTAAGAGCACAGAGGTTTATTTTATAAACTCAAAAAATAAGAATGCTAATCATACATTAGATTTGCATGTTCTTACCCTCCTTCAAGTTTCTTTCACATGATTTATCACACTACATTCTCTCAATAAAATTAGAAGACAGAGAAGAATATTTTAAATGTTTCCATTTCTGTTTTGGAAATATATTGATTTCAAAGACTTGAGCTCTATTTCTAGATAAATGAACATCCAACAGATACTTATCTATTATGCTTTCGCCCAGACCTTGCACTGAGACTATAGCAAGCAGTGAGGCCATAACAGTAAACAAGACAGAACCAATCTGAGTGTGTGAGTGCAGTGTGTGTGGTAGGTGCTCACATGAATACGATGTGGCCCACAGATCACTTCAGCCTTGGATCATTATTTATAAAATGATACAGTTAGTGATAAAGTAGATGAAAAGTTATTTCTAACATCTCTTTTAAAATATCTTTTTCTTTTTATGAATGGTATCTTTAATTATACAGTATAAACCATTTTTCACAAATATAATTGATTTAAATATGAATTTTACAGGTATTTATGTTACTAACCACATACCATATATATATATATATATATATATATATATATATATATATATATATATATATTTAAAACACTGTGGGACTGATTACCATTATTTCTGCTTCCATGAAAGTAAAATTTAATGTCAGTAAGCAAAAGGAATTGATTAGCATTTATTAAACATATAATCAACAAAATCAATAAAATTATAATTGAATTGATATATTCAGGGTTTTCTCTTCTTTACCATTTTAAATTTGTAAAGTACAAACATCTGCTCATTGCTTCATTTTAAATAAAAAGTAAACTGACTCTCAGTTAAATTCTAATTACTAAGAAACATTTCGACTAATGCTATTCTTCAACAAGAAAACGAGCAAGTGAGTCTTGTGTGCATTGTTAAAATTCAGCCTATTTGACAGAAATACTAACTCCAAAGTGTTCATGAGTTCAGTTGTAAATGTTACAAAGTTTTCAAAATAAAACCAACAATAAATAACAACAGCAAATCCTAGCATGTGAGACCTATCCAACATGGAGAAAATCACCAATGACTGTAATCTTAGGAGACAGTCCAAGTGAAACACAAAGTAGGCCAGTCCATCTATGAGCAGCATGTCTTTCAAACTGAAACAGATCTTTTTGGTATTGTTGTTTGGGGGGACACACAAAGTACTTCAAAATCAGTGAAAACATCTAGATAAGCTTCTTTACACAAGAATATGTAAGATTATGATTTTAAAGGTTGTCATATAATGACAATTTTTAAAGTCCTCATCAATTTACCTTACATGGCATACATGTGTGTTCACTGAAAACTATAAGGTAAGAATTAGTGTAGATTATTTGAAGAGAAAAACCTCATGTGTAAATTACATGGCAGTTGAGGAGTATGATTCCTTTTGCAGACTCCTATTTCTTTTTCGTGAGTAGTGATGGTTGTCAAAGAATGCATATTTTGATTGGTTAATGCCATGCAATAAGTGAATAGGACCTAAAAATAACCATTTAATGTTTTAGTAATAATAGCAACAATGTAAATTAATAATATTCTGCATCTAGGTAGTCCAGACAGCAGATGATTGGGGTTGATTTAAGGAATATAGCTATCAAAATGGAAAGAGAGATGAAGTTTTCAAAGGCATGTTTTACACAGTCTCAGTTTCACCTGTTGCTCCTTTGATGCTGACCCTCGAATTCATACCTCAGTTTTACTGCACTGGTCAGGCCCCAAGCACGTATTTCTATAATTCACTATTCATTTCAACTCACGTGTTTTGCTATGTACTCATGCTCAGCATATCCAAAACCACACAACCTTTTCCAAGCAAGTTCTGCTTAACATCATCATCTCTCTGTTTTTGATGTCTGCAGCTTTGTACTAAGAGAAATGATGTAGAGTAAACTACTATGTAGGTTTACAAAATACATTCATGTATTTGATTTCAGGTTCATCTTCACAACCACCCTGAAAAATAAAAAGAACAGTAGTTGCATCTGTTTTACAGGGAAAGAAACAAAGACACCAAGGTTTCTGAGATAGATAGTAGCCATACAAATGGTAAAGATGAATTGGCCACTCATTCAGTCCCTACATCATGGCAGCATCTGTTTTTAGCAGATTGCAGGGTCCATCACGAGTGCCTGTCTAGGTGCACGTCATTGACACCCAGAATCAGACTTGAGAGTGAAATGCCCTGTTCTCCATATAAATCACACTGAAGTAGAAAGCACAACCCACTTACTTAAGGAATATTTTAAACAAAGTTTTCTATAATGTGAAACAAGTTAAATAGAATAAATGAGTGGAGCATTTCCCTTAATCAATCTAGTGCATTTCTCTTAATCTCTCTCTCTGTCTCTCCCTCCCCCCCTCCCTTCCTCCCTCCTTCCCTCCCTTCAAGGCCTTACTGTTGTGTAGTTCAGGCTGTACTTGAACTCTCTGTGTAGCCCAAGATGACTTTGAATTCACAGTGATTCTCTTGCCTCAGTTTCCCCAGTGCTGGAATTATAGGTGTGTGCCACCATTCCCAGCCACATTTCCCTTAATCTGAGTTCTCTTTCAAATTTATCCTCAAAAATGTCTGCCACATATCCCAGCCTGTATGCAGCTTTCACAATAAGTTGATGACCAAGTAATGTGGCTGCCATTAGAATCAGCAGCGAGTTTCAGTTTCCCTAACTTCTTAAAATCTCTTTTATACCACTCCAGATGGAACAGATGAAAAGCCAGAGGCTCAGTGGCAACTTAGTCCTGGTTTTCTAATGAACAAGTGTGAATATGAGAAGAAGCTAGTGGACATGGGACCATTCAGTAGATGCCCCTATTGTAGCATTTGAAAGCATTAATTGATAATTTTGCTTTGCTAGTAGCATACTGCTATTGCTCTTTATTTTTCTTTCAGTGTATGAAAATACATATCTTATTATAAAGGTAACATCCTGGTGTAGTGGATATTGTTAAATCTCCATCCGGGGATCCTCTTTGGATATGCACTTTGCTAAAATGCACTCAGCCGCAGGAGTGGTTCGCTCCTGCTGGAAAATTCTGGACAATGATGATGGAAAAGTGTCACAGTGTGCAAAGCCCATCTCCTTTTCCTAGCATCCAGACAGTGATGTGGTGTGACAGATCCTGTGTTTCCATGTTGGAAGTGGCTCAAAAAAATTGTCCTTGAGACTTTGTCTCAGATTGTACAGTTTCACGGCTTTTTCCCATCCTATCACCTGCTGCCCTGCTCCGTTATCAGATGTTTCCAGAGCTGCGTCAGGTATAAATCACTTACGCTTACACATTTCCCTCAGCATCTGCTTCTAGGGAACCCAACCTGTTTCTGTTTAGGTTTGTTTCAATATCCAGAGAATTCTAATCACTACCTCTACCTGCTTTCTGCTGCCCCATCCTCACACTCAGGTATCAGGAGTATAACATCTATCTTTACATATTGTATGGATATGTGCACTTTTATCATAATATCATGTACAACATAGTGGTTTCCAATAGCATGCTTTTTTAATGCAGTGAAATATTTCAGCCTTTTTAGTATTGTCAAGAGCAATTTGGTTTTGAGAATTCATGCTTGAATGCACTGATGTGCCATAATATATTTAATTAATCCTTAATATTTTCAGAATTCCATACTACATTTATAAGTACAATATATGTCTATAAAACAAATTCCTACAAATGAAGATACTGGCTCAGTGCTATGAATGTATGATTTGATGTGCATAAATATAAATTTTCTAAATAATTATATCGTGTTACTTATAATGAGTACACATACCTATATCTCTATCAGAATATTGATATTTTTGCTAGACATGCTAATCTATTTTTTGTCTTTTTTTTAATTTTTATTTTTTTTGGTACCAAGGATCAAACTTAGGACCTTGCACTTGCCAAGCAGACATTTATGCCACTGAGCTGTATCTCTTGCCTTACATGTTAATCTACCACAGGCAAACACCTTGTTGTTTTAAAATCTGTTGTATATTAGTTATGAATATAATGTGTATGTCAATATTTAATAACATCTGATTTATTGTTTGAATTTCTTTTTTAAAAAATCTCTCACATTTTAACTATTTACAGATTTTAAAAATTTATAGTTTTTCTTTAACATTGTTCAGTCGCAGTTTTATCTTGCTGTCTTATTCCTGGGTGTTACAGTGTTGTTATGGATTATTTTTATACTTGACGCTTGAAAATTGTTTTATCTGGCATATACGGAAATGATTTTTGTACATTTATGTTTGTAACTGTTCAATTTCTGAACTGGATTATTAGGTTTGATTATTTTTATTTGATTCTCCTGGATTTTATATTTACACAATTATATCATCTGGTAATAATCCTATATTTAGCTTTTCCTTTGAAAATTACATCTCATATTAAAATTTATTTTCCTAATATATTGGACACATCCTTGAAAATGTTAGATAAAATGAAAATTAGGCATTTTTTTCATATTTCCAACTTTAATGAAAATTTCAGTGAATATGAAATTTGCTGTTTCCATTAAATAATCTACCATAAGAATATACTTTCACATTCCACTAAAAATCAATGTTTAGCAAGGAGAGAGGTTGATTCCAGGTAACTTTCAGTATCTGTCTCAATCATATAATTTTTACATGTAAGTCTGTGTATTTTTTTATTTTTAAATATGTTCAGTTTTTATTTATGAATAGGTTTATTCATGAATATATTAAGCTGTTTTCATAAAGTTAGAATTGTCTAGATTTAATGCTGCATTTCTACATCATACCATTTCACTTAAGAATACTGATGCCATATTCACAAGTGAAATATAGTAAAAGTGACACACACCAAGTTTTTGCACCAGGTTTATGCCAGGATCATGATTGCAAAGACTTCGGTTTTTCCCCTTCTGTTTTGAGAGAATTGGAAATAGTTGAGAATTGTATTTTCCCCTTTAGGAATTTGTTGGGCATCATTTTCATCCACTTGAGCCTTTTGGTTTTGGGAGAGATAGTCTATCAGCTTCTCATTTTTTCATGGCTACCCATCCATTTAGTGTTTTACTTCAACAATTATTGAATTCCCTTTATTAGTTTTTAAAGAAAAATTTGCATCTTTGTATATTTTCAAATTTCTTTAGCATAAAATGATATTGTTACCTTAGTTTTTAAAATATGCACAATAATTGTGAATTTTTGTCCTGTACTTCCTCAGTTTGTATTCATTGTTTTGGAACAAGAGAAGCTGAGGGGCTGCCTTCATTTTCTCTGTACATCTAGCACTGTAAATAGAAGGCTTCTGTGACAAACTGCATAGACCAGTGACTCCACAGTCCAGGGAGTTCTTGCACAAAAAATGAGCATCCTCAGCCTCAGCGGAGGATGCTTCAGTCTCCTGGTGCTGCCCTGGAGTCTGCTTCATTCCCAGATTCTGTGGCAGTAATCCGATGATGGGAAGGGAAGTTCTGTGAGGATAAATCCCAGTTTCCTGCTCAAGTGCTGTTCTTCTTTGCCTTTCTTCAGTGACAGGCTGATGAACATGTCTGGCTTTTACATCATTCTGACTCACTCTTCTTTGTACCTTCCAGAGAATCTCAACTTTTGTGGACTCACTTGAATCTTTTATCGTTTTCAGCACCCCTATGTGTTTGTTCTTGTGTTTGCGTTCCTGCTTTATTTCTTTGGGCATTGGAGAGGGAGGCTTTTCTCATTGCAACTAGAAGTTGTGTAGTCATTTTTGCCTCATCCTTCCTCTTCTCCCACAGTATCCATTCAGTCACAAAATCTTGTGAAATTGCCTTCAAATCCCTCTGTAAACTATCTTTTCCTCTCCATCTCCTGTCATTTCATCATTCATTACCACATCCTCCTATCTGGTCTACCGTCTTCCAACTCAAGTCTTCTAAATTTATCCCCCATATCACAGAGTCATCCTGCTTAAATTCTCTTGATTTATTATGTCACTCCCATAGCAAGAAAGTGGTTGAGAGTCTCTTGTTCTCTCTTTTTAACTCATTGTATACAAATTCTTCTTCCTGGCTTTTCTGTCCTTAATTCTCTCTTGCAGCACTCATCACATACTCTTTTAATGCAGCTAGGCCTTTAATGCTCCATGAATACCTCAGACTGCAGGGGAAGCTTAGGTGTTAGTGTCAGACTGACTTGAATTTTAGCATTTTCTTGACAGTTTGGACAAGTTAATAAATCTATTTATTTCAGTTTCTTTCTTTGTAAAATAATGATAATTGTAGCTATCACAAAGGGTAATGATGATCATGCATAAAAATTTAAAACATCTGCCATAGGATTGGTTGATAAATATCAATTTTTCATTTCACTTGTACCGGCTAAGTTTCTTTGTGTCTAAGCAACAAAAATTGACTCTGACTAATATAAGCAGAGAAGTTCGCTGAAATGGGACAGCTCACAGGAAAGTTTGGAGAATCAGTTGTGGCTAGAACAGAATCCAGAGAACATAGGTATCAGTATGTTATCAATTAGTCAAGAGAAATAAATGTGAGCCATTTTATTTCTCTGATCCTTACTTCATTTTACAGATATCATGTCCTGTATAAGAGGGTCTGACTGGCTTGAGTTATACACTTTGGTGTCAGAAGGGCAAGATTCTGAAGAATAACTCCACCCATGCTAGGTAATCAACACTATGTGTTCCTTGTAAAATCCAATGGAGCACTCCAGCCAAAGAAGGATTACTATCAGAGACAGAGATTCAAACAACTATAGGAAATACCCACTCCAGTTTTTTCCATGACCCCACATGATCTTCTGTCTATAAATGGATGTAAACACCAAAGGTCACCATTCATCAGGAGTAAAATAATAAGCAAATAAAGAAAAAGGACAAAGAGAATACCAAAAATCCTACTCTGGAGGAAACCAATAATGCAAGGAAAAGATTTTAATTCCAAAAACTCACAAGAAGTATTTTCAGAGGTCAAGAAGAGATCATGTCCTGAAAGTAAGAACAGTTTACTGTGAAGAAAGGTGAGCTAAGGAAAAGAAGTAGTTCTTAGAAATGAAATATGTAACTGTCAAAATAAAAAATTCAAGACTGGAAGTTTTGCAATAGGGATAGAGAATTTGCAGGTAAATTGTCAGGTAAAAGTTGTGGAAATTTCTCATGTTGTAGAGCAAAACAATCCAAATGGCAAATATGAGAGAAGAGTTAAGAGACACAGGAATGAAAACAGAAAGTCCAAAGGAAAACTCTTCTGAAGATGACAGAAGCAATAAGGAAAAGGAAGTAGAGAAATGTTGAATAGGCTGACATAAAAAATTGTGGTGAAATTTCTGCACTCAGATGATAAAGTAGAAAATCCTAACAGCTTTCAGAGAAACAAGATAGATTAGTGACAAAACAGATGCATGTCTCATTAACCACACTGGATATGCAAAGCATATCAAAGTTTTGAGGAAAAGGGGTATTGAATGAACAGCCAAATTATCAATCAAATATGAAGGGTAAAGGGAGAGGACAAAGAAAAAATCAGAGAAGGCAAAATGACATTTAGGACTTGGAAGGATTTCAGAGGAGCTACAGCTCTCTCCATGTAGGAAAATCTTCCAGGGGTTACTTCAAAGCAAGAAAGCAATAGAGAACAGAGGAATGACATCAGGCACAGTTGCAGTCAAATCTTAATATGACTCTCTTGGCCTCTGACACTGGGAGGCCTGCGATTCCATTTCCTTCTGTGGAACAAGTGGCACTGGCCAGTCTGGGTTCTTACTTT
Source organism: Hydrochoerus hydrochaeris (assembly GCA_004027455.1). Taxonomy (NCBI): domain Eukaryota; kingdom Metazoa; phylum Chordata; class Mammalia; order Rodentia; family Hydrochaeridae; genus Hydrochoerus; species Hydrochoerus hydrochaeris. The sequence goes on along the minus strand of PVLA01006387.1, from coordinate 80,474 downwards.
AGTAGAAATTAAAATTAAGACTAAAGCAACAGTATGAATCTATAGGCAGAAGCTTTAATTAGAAAGTAAGAGAAGAAAGGAAAAGGACATCCATTCCAGTAGCTGGCTCATTCTGATGCAGGGGTTCAGACTGAACAGTCCATATAAGAATGAGGACAAAGGGCCGGGGATTTAGCTCAGTGGCATAAGCACCTGCCTGGCAAGCGGGAGGTCCTGAGTTCGATCCCCAGTACCAAAAAAAAAAAAAAAAAAAAGAATGAGGACAAGCTTTATTGGGTATTGTGGTGGGCTGGAGTCCAGTTAATCACTACCTCAGTCCTGATTTTGAAGCTCTGGAGGGATTCTAATGGTTTGAGGGGCAGTTCTTTCCCGTGAAATGATAACTTCCATTTTTGGAGGTTTCAGTCATATGAGGCTATGCTCTTCCTGAGACCCAGATGACTACTGGTTCAGGGCAGAGACTGGAAGCTCTTAGGCATTGCTCCAAGGGGGATACTCTGGAATTGGGCTTTCTAAAAGTGTGGTAATGATATATCCTACTGGATCCTAAAAATTACTTCAGTTACTGTTATGCTGATGTTCCCATCATGAAGGGAAGGAGATAGGCTTGGTAAATCTAGGACTAATCAACTTTGTTCTGTCGACTTTTTATAAATGAGTAACATCCCTGTACCCAAAGTTTTCATTTAATATAAGTTACAAATATGAAAATCAAGCTTTGTTTTATGCTTAGTTATCTATTGGACATCTGTAGGCCCAACCAAGAGTCATGAGTCTTAGCAGAAATTGCTTTTGGTCACTGATAATCTCAGAGGAAAACACATATTGTTCTTCTAAAGAATAACAGAATAGGGTCCAGGAGTCTGTTGTTACTTGGTAGTCTTTGCCTCTGTCATGACCATGTAACAGTCAAAACGTGGCTCTGTAAGACAAGTCATTGAAATAATCTCACTTATTTAAGTGATATTTGTTAGTTTGCTAAGTTAGAACTGTATTTACACACGAAGTCTGAATTATTTAAATATACGTTAAGAATGGAATACAGTATCCTACATCAAAATGTGAATTATACTGTTCTAGTTTGCATTCTGAAAAACTACAAAAATATGGTGTTAAAAGGAATATAGGAGGTAAATTTAGTCAACTACACCAGTTTCCTTATTTTACATAGTGTTATGGTTTATTGTCTAGCACTTATTTATATCCTTTAGAGTCTTATGTTATGACTTGTGTCTAGATGTCCCCTCAAAGCCTCATGAGATCATAGGGCTTTTTTGAAGGTGGCTGAATCTAGAGTATGTGATTGGTTGGTGAGGCCATGCTGAGATTAAGTGTGCTGGGATTAAAAGAGGGTGATTGTTGGATCAACCCACTGATTGGGTTGGCACTGCTCTAATCCCTAATCCCAGTAGTCTGGATAAAATTTAAGAGACAAAAAGAGATTTGTCTCCCTTCTCCCTTGCTTGTTGCTTTGCCGTCTTCTGCCACCTTGATGTATTGCCCGTCTGTCATGTGACACCCCCCTGCTCAGAGCCAGCCAATTACAGACTGAAATGTCTACAAATGGACTGAAATGTGAGCTAAATAAACCTTTCCCCTTTAACTTTGGGCGTTGGCATTTTGTCTCAGCAATGAGAGAAAAGTAACTAAGACACAGAGAGAATTAATGAACAGCAGTGCCTAACGTTAATGAATTAAGAACAAATATAAAGCTTTAAAAGTTATAATACAACAAAAATTCAATACATTTACTTGTTTGCTTTCATTCCTTTTAATAATTTAAATAATAAGAAAGTATATTTAAAATTATTTGACTAAAATTGGATTTTGCTTCATATTTGTCTTTAAAAAGTTTTTTTTTCTCTAGTGCTTTTGACAAATCTTTATGACTCTGTAAATTTCAAAATATGGGTGATCTAGGGGGAAGAGAGGTAAAGACCCTGCATGAAGCCCAGTTCTCATTCACAAAGGTAAAGGCCATGTGTCAGCACTATTGTCATTTGGGGCTGAATAACCCTTTGTCCCAGGGCTCTCCTGTGCATTGTGGAAGAGTCACAACATCCTGGGCCTCTTCATGGAAACGTTAGTAATACCTACTGTGACAGCTACAGAAGTCTCCTAAGGAGCAAAAATGTTCCTGCAGAGAACTGCATCTATAGATGCTTCCTGGCTATATGGAAATTTTAATCAAGTAACCTCTTTAGGAAAGGAGTCAGCATTTTACATAGATATTTTGTTTGCAAAAACATGATTGTTTTTCTAACTCAGGCTAATTTCCTTCAACTCAGTTTCACTCAGCCAATTTTTGAGTGCCAATTCTGTCCGGCTCTGTGCCCACTGCACACATCTCTATTTGACAGATTTTCCTTTTTAAGAGAAATAAATGATGAATGATCCTCCTGATATTCCTCGCCTGGACAAGATTTTCCTACCTACTAAAAATTGTCATGCATTAATTTTGCCTCAGGTACAAATCTAAACAGTTGTTAGGGCTGGCTCAGAAAGCTTTAGTAAAGTCCTCTAATTTTCATATTATAAAATGCAGCAATAAGAGAAAATTACTTTATAGAAGACAGCAAAGAAAACTGAAAATAGAAACCATAAATAGTAGTTAATAAAAAATGTGAACTATATCACACATGGCATGCTTATTTGTTACAATTAAAATAAATATTCTTCAAACATTGTCAAAATCAGGTTGTATTTGGGATTTAAAAAATACTAGATGGTAGTAATTCTGAGTGTAAAATTTCATTTAGTGTGTTCCTGACTTTAAAAAGTACCTTGGAATTCCTAAATTCATTGCTTAGGAGCTAGATTGTACTATTTGTTGAAAAATTGGGAATTTTGAAGTTTAATGAAATGTAAAATAAGTTGCTTTATTTTTCATGAATGGTATGAATATCATTCTTCTACTTTGGAATGTTTTTCAATTCAGTTTTTTTCTTTAAGGCAAATATCATTTTTAAAGAAAATGTACCTATGATGGTGCCCTGTGAGAGTTGCATCTTATTCGCTGGACGTAAATACAGGAATAGAAAAGTAAAAAGAATCCCTGCTGTAGTTAAAATTTGAAGTACATTAACCTGAAATTCTACTTATGCAAAAATAATGACCTTACTTGTTAAGATAAAGCCTGAAAACCTCAGTGGACTGCAGCTCGGTCTCTCTCTATATATGGAGGATCAGCCTCCACATAGCTTCCTTTGGCCACTGAAGTGATGTGTCAAGGCGTCTAGATGGGTCAGCTCCTTCCTGTTCCTGCCTTTAACCATATACATTCATTTCTATACAGAGACAACACTCTTCTACTGAATTTGTTACCACATAAAAGGCAGAAAGATGTTTTATCTCTTCTTTGAAAATTATAGACCTAGTTTATACTGTGAGCCTTTCCTGCATAAATGCCTAAACAAAATATATTATTGACTGACATAATCTTGGCTTCTGTCAAAGATTAATGTAGGGAATAACTGTTGAAAACATTGTTTTGGTCATATAGTTGTATTTCCATTTGTTATTTAATAGTTTAAGAGTCTACAACAGGCATGGCACCATGCTAAACTTTTTCTTAGAATATATTCCTAGAACAATATTATTTTTCCTGATAAATCAAGTATTTTTATGTAAAGACTGACAGTTTCTTTTTGCATTGTTCATATAAAGAATTGTAGAGATAATTTATAGCTAAATTGCAATGTCTCTACCAATGCTCATATCTGTAAAGTTTTCTCTCCTATTAAATACTGTGGTTCTTAACTTTGTACTCTTTCATGAGCAGTTCTGTCATATATGGCTCATGTTGTTTGCTTGGGAAATACTTTTTCTCAGTGTTTGAACTAAAAATTAATTTTTCAGGTATTTCATCATTGCTGTGCCAATGTGGGTATAATTTGGTAAGTCATTTGAATTGACTGGGTATGAATTTCCTCTAAACTTTCCCCTCTGAAAATTCAGGTGGTTGGATTCGATGATTACCAAATGACTGACCATGGATTTTTAGGACCTTCAGGCATGCTGCATTAGTGTCTGTGGCCTGGAGCCAAGGCACAAAGTGATGCTAGGACTCAGCCAGCTTTGAAAACCCTTGGACCAGATGGACTTGTAGCTATCCAGTAGATTTTCGCATGTGTGGTGCTTTTGGAGCTCCACATGGGAGGAGTGTAAGCCAGGCTTTGTGAAAGAGATGAAATACACTCATGACATTGCCAATGACTCAGGTAGGGGACTACCTCAAGTTATGAAAGACTTTCCAGTATTTAGCAAGCTTTTCCTCAAAATTGTAGGAAATGATTCTCCCCAGATTCCTACATATCCGTGTATGCATCCATTGTAGCTTTAATCTCATGATCTTGTGATTGTGGGTGAACATCTTTGTTTATTCCGTTTAATTCAAGTGAAGTGTATAAACTCAGAGTGTGCACCTCAATGTCTGTAACTTCACAAACCATCCACACAGTTGGCATGAGATAAGCACTTGAGTGAGTGAATAAATGAATGAATGAATGAATGAATGAGCTAGTGAAAGAAGTCACTCAGTGACTCCCCTGATAGTCTGTTATTTAGAACCAGTGACAGGTCCCTGTGACAGATTGCAGGGGAAAAGTTTGTGTGGCACATTGATTCTAATCCCGTAGTTTGTCTGCTTAATGTCATTGTTCTCCTTCAAAGTGTGCCTGAAGATCTTTTGTTTTGGAGCTCTGAGTTTATAAGAAAAAACTTTTCTTATCTGTAGTTTTATCATTAGGATCTTTTGGGACAGTGCTTTTATTTCCAGGTTCAAGCATTGTGCTAAAATAGACTTTTTGTTTTTCTTTTGGCTGATTCTGTCAACACTCATTGTCTTCTACTGAGACATGGAAAGGGGTATTTTAAGCAGCTAGAGAAGTAGTTAATTCAGTAACACAGATAGCGGCAAAATAAAATTAGATGTTCATTTACCAATCTCCCTATTTTCCTGGGTTCTAAACAAGGAAAATATTAGGCAGCTATAAACTCTTCCTATATATTGTATCACATTTATATTAGTAAGACACAATTGACATGGTGAAGGTGACCAAGTAATTCTTCAAATTCCTTCCCTAAATTTTGGTTTTGATTTGTTGCTTGGATTTGTATGGAGGTGATATGAAACCAAAGCTACAGTATCTAAGTTATTAAATGAAATGCCTGCAGTGGATGAGCAGCATTTTATTAACAGCTTTAGTAGGCAAAGGCTGTGAACTTTGAATGCTACTAATGAGGTGTTTGAGGATTTTTACTAAGAATTTTTGGATGCTAGAAGATCCTGAGTGATGTGTAAATCATGGTAAGCAGTGTGTTAGTATTGGCATGAAATTAAATTTCTTTGGTGATATAAGAAAAGTGGCCAGTGGGTTCTTATGCTCTCAAGTGTTGACCCTTGAAGGTGTTATAACACAATGTAGTTCTTATCTCCAGAGATAGCAGGCAGGGATACGCCAGGAGATACATTAGAGGCAAGACTGCCGACTTCTAACCTCCTATCTGCTTTCCTTCCTTATCACATATGCTCAGGTCTAACTCTGTTTGACTTGATTTCCAGCAAAAATTTCTGCTAACCTTGTTCTCTGAGGACTTATGTTGTCCTGGCTGCTTTCCAGTTTTGTATATACTGTCCTGTAATTCTACAATCCAAAAAATTTTCTAAGTCCCTTTTGTGCCTGACCTTCATGTGACATGGAATTTAACCAGCCTAATAATCTAGAATTTCTGTTTATTTCACCCTGTACTCTCTGAAATGTGACAGTATTTTTGTATTTTGCCTAACTCCTTTGACACCTTTGGACACCTACTGTATTTTCCATGGTTAGCTTCTGACATCTGCCTTTTCATTTTCAAAATCTCAGAATTTCTAGATTCCTTGTTAATTCAATCCGCCAACCTTTTTAAATACTGAGATAATGCATACATTCTAATACATAAGATGAAAGGTGTTTTGCTTTAAATATATACTTCAATCAGAATCCTTGAAAGTTAAGTATTCTTATATCTGTAGAGGGCTGGAAAAATCACTTTCCCAACTTTATTTTAGTGAACTTTGGGGGTGGAAGACGATGTACTTCGGTACTAAAGCCCAAGACAGGATCCTCCTTTCTCAGCTTCAAATGGCACAAGAAACCCCCTTCAGATTTCCAACATACTGTCTCAGAATAGCATTCATTTCTGTGCCACAGAACATGCTTCTGCTTCTTGCTTAAAACCAACAGGAGGCACAGCAGATGTATTAGTAAATCGAAGAAATTTTCAAACCATAAGGAAATGCAGCCGAATAACAGCGAATGTCTCTGATGGATAAAGGTGACTTAGAATGTGCTGTGGATCTTGACTAGTGGAGAGTGGGACAGGAAATTTGGTGTCAAGTCTGGCCATGTGTAGAGCAGTTGACAGAATGGTTGATGGATGAAGTCTGGTAATATAGGTCAGAGAACTCTTTTGGCATGAGGGTTTGTTATGGTGGCCAGAGAATGTTTTAGAAAACACATGACCCAAAGAATTAGTTAAGGCTAGACAGAGACCAGGTAGGGAAGACTGGATTGGGCCGGTTATACTTAGATGGAAATGAAGTTTGTACCAGAGGGCAAGAGTAGATTTGGACACGATCTTTGGGCCTATATGGACCTTGAGCTTCAGGTAGAGTTAGCTCCTTCACCTTGAAAATCCTTTTAGGGTGGAAGTTTACATAGCAGAGTTATTCATAGTCTGAAACTTATATTTGCAAGGCCTGGTTTTAGTCAAATGGCTGATCTTGCCATGGATACTTGCTTGGCCAAGGGAGCTCAGCTCTTGTGAAAAATTGAAATGATTCTTCTGCCTCCAGAATTTAGCTTCAGAGGTAAGGTCCACACCTGCTTTGACTGGAAATTCTGTCTGCCTGTCCACTTAGTCCATGAATCTGGTATATCAATCCAATAAAGTAATTGTCAAATTTTAGTATACACTGGCCTGAGAAGATTGCAAAAAAGACAAGTTCTTGGGCTCCTGCCTAGGCGATAGATACTGTAAATTTAAGGTGGTGCCTTGAATTTTAAATAGTATATAAAGGATTCCCAATGCAGATGTTAAAGATGACAATTTTAGAAACATTAGCCTGAAAGAACATGGTTCTACTTAACTTCAGGAAAAAAAATCTTCTAGATACATTATAATTGTTACCTAAGGATCCTTATATTTCTCCTCCAAAGTTAGACTTCCATGCAGAGGATGAGGCGTGATTCACTAGATTATATAGTACATAACTTTAGGGTTTCACCATCATGAGTGTGTTTCTAACATATAGTTCTTTTGTTTTTTAAGATCAACGCATGATCTTAAAGCTTGAGCAGACATTGAGGATGGTGACAGGATATATAGCAGGGATCAAAGGAGGATGATTTACAGACAAGGTTCCAATTATTACTAATTGGGGACACTATCTCATCGCTGCATCACCCTAGATACATGGGTATTTATCTAATATAGATCATTTTCTCAGCTCTTTGGAACTGAGCAAGCTTAATGAGCTGTAGCTTTTTTATTTAAACAAATTCTAGAAGTGAGTTTTGAATTTAGAACCTTATTTAGAATTGACTGTTAACATTTTGTCAATGACTATTGGCACAGGAGTGTGTGGCAGATACTTCTACATAAATTGACTTAATTTCTATCCATAATCTCTTTGTTTAATTTCTGTCCATAATCTCTTTGTTCAATATTATTGATATAACACAGGTATGGACAATGGCACTTTCTTAGTTATTTCTCTTATTATTGGAACAAAATATTGAGACCCACAAGTCAAAGGAGGAATGGTTTATTTTAGCTTACAGTTTGTACAAATTTCAGTCTATAGTCACGTGGCTCCAAGGCAAGATGGTACATGACAGAGGGGCATGGCAGAAAAGATATAGTCCATAGCACGGAAGGCAGGAGATAGCAAGCAGCAAGCTGCCTACCTTCCTTCTTTCTCTTTTATTTCTTCCAGAGACTACAGACTTATTGGTTGATGCCCCTCACACCCAGAGTGAAATTTCCTATTACATTCAGAATTATGCCAAACCAATTTAGTTATCATATACCCCTTTCTAAAAATTTTATTTAAAGAGAAAAAAAAAGCAAAACAAGGGTAGAAATAATATAGAATTTCAAAAAAATAAACAGTAAGAAATCACTGGTTGATTAATTATATATTGTCCTCTTAGAAATAGTTGTTCAAGTTACAAAATTAAAGCATACAAACTGGACATTCAAACAGTGACACTACAAACAGTTTTGTTCAATGATTCAACAAATACTTAGTAATATGGTTATCAATCCTATACACTTAAACATACATGCAATTATAGCCTTTACAGCACTTTCCTCTCTTTTTTACAATAGTAATTACACATTTTGGGTTTTATTACTCCTACATTTCTTATTACTTTTTATACTAGAGACACAATGTGATATTTATAAATGTGATTTTTATTTATTTCACTTATGAGGATAGTCTCAAGTTGCCTCCATTTTCCTATGAAGGCCTCAAGATCATCCTTTTTATAGCTGAGTAATATTCCATTATATAAAAATACCACATCTTTTTCATCCACTCTGCAGTTGATGGTCATTTGGGTTGTTTGCAAGATTTAGCTATTACAAATTGCGCTGCTATGAACATGGGTGCATATATATCACTGTGATAAAATAGACCATATATTATCCCATGAAACATTCTTAAGTAAATGCAAAGGTATTGAAATTATCCCATGCATAATATCTGACCATAGCACACTGAAATTGGAAATTAATGGCAAAAGAAATTTCAAAACCTGCATACACCCTTAGTCCATATTCACACACCCTAAATCCAGCCACCTGTGAAAAGCTTCACCTATAAGCATGTGAGACATTGGGGGGCCACCTAGATATAAACCAAAACAGGCATACAAGTAAAATTTTATTAATTGCTAATTTTAGTTTCTCCTATTTGTTTAAGATAAGAATAAATTTGTCTGGTATGCTTTTGATCCTTGACATTTTGCTCCCTTTTTACCTTCTGCTTGAAGTATAAACTTGTGGCTGAGGGATGTAACAGCCATGTTATATGTGAATTAGCACACATGGAGAAAGACCAGCATGGTAAGAATGCAGAGAGATTAAATAAATAAATACATAAAACACTGCAAAGAGAAATAATAGGCAAAGCCTTAGCTTCTATATTACCCTGGCTGTATACTGGCCTGCCTATCTCAAGACTTCTAATTTCTTAAAGCCATGTTTATTTAATCTACTGTTATGGGGTTCACACTGAGCTTTTCTCTAGCCCATTTTTATTTTGAGTTGGTCTCACTAAGTTACCCAGGATGAATTCAAATTTGCTGTCCTCTTGCTTCAGTCTCTTGAAGTGCTGGAATTACAGACATGCATCACTACACCCAGTTTGAGCAAACTATTTGATGGCGTTCTTGGTTAGGTGTATCTGGTATAAACTCAGTCAGATGATTTTAGATTTCTCTAGACTTGGTAAACAAATCAGGAAAGTCAAGTCTGCAACTCTCTCTGAGTCTCCAAATATTCAGAACTGGAAAATTTGCAACCGTGTGCATATGATTTGCCACATGTTGATTAGATAGGGCTTGTTTCAACCGAAAGGCTCATTTCAAAGTTTATAGGGCTTGATCACAGGGAGATGGATGGGTAAGGCACGGAAACACTTATTTCTGAACTTTGAATTGAAAACAGGAAATTGAACTTTAGTCTTGGCTCTCCTTATTGTTTACATAGATGACCCAAAGTAAGTCACAACATCATTAAACCCATTTTTCCCTATAATGATGAGATATTGTATGAACTTTAAAGTTCTGTTTAGACTTAAAATTCTATGATTCTACATTAATTTCTCAAATGCAGAGAAAAATGAACCTTAGTGCCAGAGAAGCATTCAGGCAGAGATCTCTTAGAATCCTGAATAGTTACTTGGTGGTATTCTTTAATGATGACAGAAGTAAGGCTCAGATAAATAACATTTTGAATTAGTGTTTAGTTTTTTCAAGTAGATAAAGTCTTAGGAATGATTTTCATTTTTTTCTGGGCTTTTCATGGATTCTGTGTATTTAAGAAATGATAGAAATCTTCTTAAAAACTTAAAGTCTACAGGTTTTAACAGGTTTTTCCCTGATTTATCTTTGTGCCTCTTTGCGTCTCAATCACATGACTGCTGAAAGCTACATCTTAACAATGATGGTCCTTGGGCCACTATTCTTGTCACTCACTTGACTCTGGGAGAAAGTTGATTGGTCTGTGTGTTAGTCAGGGTTCAACCAGGCAAGCAGTACAAGTAGGAAATGATAGTTACTTTTCTTGTGACTGGGACAAAATACCCAACGCCTGAAGGTGGAAAAGTTTATTTTAGCTCGAAGTTTGTAGAGGGTTCAGTTCATAGTTGGCTGACTTCAAGAAAGGGTGGCATGGCAGAGGGGCAATTCAGAACAAAAACAGTCAATGGCATGAGAGGACCGAGAGAAGGCAGCATTTACCAAGCAGCAAGCAGCAGGCAGCAGCAAAGAAACAGCAAGCAGCAGCAACCAAGCCTGCCTTAAATTTAATCCAGGCTTTCTGCCCTTTGGGTGATGCTACCCACACCCAGCCTAGGTCACCCTTAATCCCAGCATTATACTCTTAATTCCAGAATGATACACTTAATGTCAGCATCACACACCTTGGATCTGACCACCTCCAAAAAAACCCCACCTATGACCACAAGAGGTTCATGGGGCACATCTAGATACAAGTCATAAAAATACACATATACATACTTGTATGGTTAACCTTCCATATCTGTAGGTATTGCATTCATGGAATCAACCAACCACAGGTGGCAAATATTCAGGAAAAAAGTTTCAAAAATTCCGAAGAGCAAAATTTGAATTTTCCCCATGCCAAGTGCTGTGTCAAATCACTCAGATGAAGTATTGAGTAGGCATACTCAATGCTGCAGCTTCTAGACACTTCTAAGAACCTGTGACACTTTCCATGACACTTGTTTGAGTCAGTTTGCAGTTCAGAGACTAGTTAACCAGTCTCTGTCTGGTCCTGGAGTTTGAAGTCTAGGGCAGTCCGTAAGAAAGAGATCACCAGCCTCCTAGCATTGACAGCTGTGAACTAGAACCCAAGCAAAATGGGCGAGAATCTGTCAGCTTTTTAAAATGATGTCCCTTGTTACAAAGATAATCTTCAGAATAAATAAACTAAGGCCTTCCTCAAAGAGTTAGACACTGACATCTGGCCCAAGAGTCAGCAGAGGCATAGGAAGATCCAGGGGAAAGGAGCACAACTGCAGATCCTGCTGCTGCTTCATGTTGATGCAGCAGACCAGCAGCATATTCAAGCTGCAAAATGGCAATTCCCTTTCTTTTGCCTTCCAAAATTTATGATAACCTACCTTGTAACCCTCCTATCTTCATGCACAAGAAAAACAGAAATGTAGTTCAGCTCAGCCAAACTGACCCATTACAAAGCAATCATAGTGAGGAATATGAGGAAGTATAAAGTATATTTCTTGCCTCATAAAACTTTATAACTTGCTTAAATCTATGAAGTCTTTGTAAAGTGCTCAGCATAATTCTTGTAAACCACTAGTTCCTTTTCCAAACTAGCCTTGTATTGTGGTAGTTTAAATCCACACTGTCTTTTATAATTATATCCTACTGTTTCCATTTTTATAGACAATCACATCTCTACAAAATAGTCGTTTACATTGCATTGTTTGGTGTGAAATATTAGTTATTAACATAAATCCATCACATAGCTGATTATTGCTTCATTTGTATATTGTTCAAATATTAAAGCTATGACTTAACATAATAAATTACCTGCTAATTCAGTTAACTGGTTTGACATCCTAGCTACTAGCTGAAAAATTAAGTATGGGCAAAGAAAGTGAATAAAAAGGCAAAAAGATTTCCAAAAATTCTAGGTATATTCTGCCTCCAGATTGCTTTGCAAATATGTTCATTTTGAGAGTATGTAGAAGAACTGGCTCTGGAAATCTTAAAGGAAGTGTGGTTTTTGCAAGAAAAATTATACGTTAAGCCCATCAGTAAGCTAGTTCTCAGAAAAAGGTCATATCCTGATAATGAAAGATTAACATGTTTATAGGTTTGACTAAAATAAACATATTAGAAATTCTAACCCTAAAGATTAGAACAGGCAGTAGCTGGTGTTTATATTAAAAAAAGAAAAAGAAAACTCTCGATTCACATATTACATGATTGTATAGATATATAATTTCAAAGAGTCAACAATGGATGCAAAAACTTTGGGGACTAATAAATGATTACAAATGGTTTCAGAATGTAAACATAATACACACAGCTTATTTCTTTCCTGTATGCCAGAAAAGAATGTTTGGAATTTGAAGTTTCAAAAATATAATTTACAAAAGGCATCAAAAATAATGAAGCACAGTGGTATTTTGGTTTACAAGTGCTTTTGTTTGTGAACAGCTTGGTTTGCAAACAGAAGTGTTTAGCAAAATTTTGTTTCTGTTTGCAAACTCTGCACTAGGTGACAAATGCATCTGCAACCATCTTTCCCACACAAGCACAAACAGGGCCATCCTTTCCAGAACTGTGGAAAAAATTAAGTTCCTGAACCAAGATACCACTGTACCTTGATATAAATATAACAAAGTATTAAGTATAAATCTAATAAAATATTGCAGAATCTATATGTGAAAAACTACAAAACACCAATTAAAAATGTAAATAAGTGGAAACTGTGTGTATTCATGGATTTGAAGACTTAACGTTATTAAGATGTCATTTCTTCTAGTGCAATACCAATTAAAATCCCTGAAAACTATTGTGTGGATATTGACTAATTGGTTCTCAAATTTATATAGAAAGGTAAAGACCTAGAATATCCAACACAACACTGAAGAACAACAGAATTGAAGAACTCACCCTTCATATGAAACTTCGAGGCAAGATATCGTATATGCAAGGTATCACGGTCTTGCTTAAAGCACAGTCCACATAAATCAGTGGGGCAGAATAGAAACCCCAGAAATAGATCACATATAGTCAGCTAATCTTTTAAAAAGGAACAAAAGTAATCCAGTGGAGAAAGGATCATTTTTTCCAGCACCTGATGCTGAAACAATCGGACATCCTTATGCAACAAACTTATCTAGACACAGACCTTACACATGACACACAAAAGTTGACTCAAAATGAACTACAGACAGCATAAAATTCTAGAAATTGTTTAGCAAAACAGGAGAAACTCTGCATGATTTCAGGTATGATGATGTATTTTTATATTCAAAAGCACAGTCCACAAGAGAGAAAATAACTTGGACTTTAATGAATTAAAAAAACTTCTCAGCAGAAGCATAAAAGAATAAAAATAAAAGCCATAAATGGAAAAATACACATTTCTGATAATGTACTTTTATCAAAGTGTGCAATCAACTCCCCTCCACCTTTTCCTCTCTCCCTCCCTCTGTCCCTCTGTCTAGTCCCTTCCTTCTTTCCTTCCATATTTCCTCCTTTCCTTCCTTCCTTCCTTCCTTCCTTCCTTCCTTCCTTCCTTCCTTCCTTCCTTTTTTTTTTTTTTTTCTTGTTTCTCTCTTCCTCTCTTTCTGTCTCACTACCAGTAGGCTGGTCTTGGTCTTCTGGGCCCAAGTAATTCTCCTTCCTCAGCCATGTTGGTTACTTTTCTCTCATTGCTGAGACAAAACATCCAACACCCAAAATTAAGGAAGGAAATGTTTATTTAGCTCAGTTTGTGTGGAGGTTTCACTCCATAGTCAGCTGGCTCCAAGGCAGGGTGGCATGGCACAGGGGAACACTCCAAGTGGCAGAAGACAGCAAAGCATCAAGAGCAAAAGAGGGAAAGAGCTAGCCTCTTTTCCTCCCTAATATTCTACACAGGCCATCCTCGCCCAGGGCGGGTGTAGCACACACAAAATCATCCTGCCCTCCTCTTGCGCAAGATGAGGATGTTTACAAAATAAGGACCCTGGCTCCCTGCCAAGTTACTTGGTTAAACTTCTGAACTTCTCAAGTTGGCACAGGGTATAAAGCATGACATCAGCCTCCAGGGTGCTGGCACAACAGAGGAACATCACATCACCCAGCTTATGTTAGAATTGTTAAAACTGCGAAATTTAAAAAATTAAAAATAAGCAAACTATCTGAGCAGAGCCTTATCACAAAAGATATACAGATGGAAAATTATTGATCTTCAAATAGAACAATTGTGCGATTGCACTGCACCCCTATTAGAATGCTAAAAAAAGAAAAATGTGTCAGTACCAACTGTTGATGAGGATCCACAGCAACAGAATCTCCTCTTGTTCCTTACTGTTGTAATGCAAAATGGTATAACAACTTTGGAATATATAGTTTGACAGCTTTTCATAAAACTAAACATGGTTTTATCATATGACCTAGCCGTCGAGCTCTCAACAAGTTTGAAAATGTCTTTCTCTACCAGAACTTGCATACAAACATTTATAGAACCCTATTTATAATCACCTTAACCTGGAAGTAAATAGTATGCCCTTCAATGAGTGAACGTAAAATAATGGTGCATGCTTACAATGTACTATTACCCAAGTTAAGAAAAATCTATGATCCATGAAATGTATGGATGAGTGTTAAATACATATTACTAAGTGAAAAAAGCCAATCTAGAAAACTGTACACTGTATGATTCTGATTACATGACATTCTGGAAAAGGCATAACTGGTTTCTAAAAGCTCAGGGGCAGGGGAGAGTTTAACCAGGGATACACAAGAACTGTTTTAGGGCAGTGAAACTACTTTCTCTACAGTAATGGTAGATATGTTATAGCCCATATGATTCTAGCACAAAATGTATGCAAATTTTTTAGAAAAAAAATCACTAAGGGGGTCAGGATGTTACAAAATGGAATGCATAATATGACAAAACCATCTAACTTTATTACAGATATATATATATAGATATATATATATATCTATATATCTATATATATATATATATATATGGAAAACCTCACTGAAGAGGAGAGGAATAGATTGTTAACCTGAGTAATATTATAAATGAGAGGAATGTCTAAAACTAAGGCAAAAATACATAAGAACTGTACTCTGTTGATAAATGTGTTTCTGATAGTTGTATGGGTTAACTATCCTTATTCTATAGGTATGCCGGAAGTCATTGATAAAATAAACAAATGGTGTTTAACAGGAACACTTTCTCACTTTGGAATGGGAATGTACAGATAATCAAAAACAGACAGAAAGATTCATTTGGTAATAGATTGTAGAGTTGGAGATACCAGTATAAAATCATGTTTGGCTTAGTATACATATAGATGGTTACGCATAGAAATATTTATAGATGTGTGGGCATTCACGCCTCACTACACACACATGCAATATTTTTATCATGTTTTCATGCTCTGCTTGCTGAGAGGGCCCAAAAGAAAGCACATCATAGTAGCAACAAGCATGCCTGGAAATTTTGGTTTCTAACACTGTTTTCAACGTAAACAATCAGGGATCTTTGGGGAAATGCCTCATTCTACAATGAGTAAACATGGAACATGAACCTGAAGCATCTCATAGCACCAGAAAGTAAGAAGTGCTCAAAAACAGAATACTCCCCTTCCCCTGGATACATCAAACCAAACATTCAGTGTCTACAGGACACAGAAGCCAAACGAAAGAGTTTCCAGTGGTGAAAACTGGAACAATGAAAATAATAAAAGAGTGTTCATTGTAACCCAAAGTGCAAAATACTGACTAAACTATAGAGGAAAATAAGCAGATCATCCCTATGGAAGAATTCCAAGTGATTCATGGAGATACTCTACCATCATGGAAAGAGCATAACTCCTCACTCCTTAGCCATAGCTGTGCATAAGCTGT
Organism: Hydrochoerus hydrochaeris; assembly: GCA_004027455.1. Classification (NCBI taxonomy): domain Eukaryota; kingdom Metazoa; phylum Chordata; class Mammalia; order Rodentia; family Hydrochaeridae; genus Hydrochoerus; species Hydrochoerus hydrochaeris. The sequence goes on along the minus strand of PVLA01006387.1, from coordinate 64,575 downwards.
GTGTGACTTCCTTCCACAGAGTACTGTACAGAAAGGGGAAAAATAAATGTGTAAAGGAGAAACCTAAAATACTACCTCGGGCAAGAGACCTAGGTTGAGCTCAACAGGATGCCCTATTCATGGTATAAATTCTTTCGTGTGTGTGGGTATCATACTGGGGATTGAACGCAGGGCCTTTGGTACTGAAGTACACCCCCAGCCCTTTGTATTTTTTGAGATAGAGTCTTGCTAAGTAACTCGCCCAACCTAGGCTCAAACTTGGAATCTTCCTGCCTCAGCCTCCCACAGTGCTGGGATCAAAGGTGTGCTTAGCTTGCATTCTTGATACAGTGGGTTTAAACAGCACATTATCTGTGTAGTGTTTCTCTTCCAAACGTGTAACCTCATCTAATTATGAGAAAAAATATCAGACAAGTGTCATGTAAAGGCCATTTTGCAATGTATGAGACCTGTATTCCTCCAACTATCTACATCATCAAAGAAAGTCTGAGAAACTCACAGCCAGAGGAGCCTTAAGAGCCATTGCAGCTGATATGGTGTCCCAGATCAGAAAAAAGATATTAGGGGAAAAAATGAGGATATTTGAAAAGTTCAGACTTTAGCTAGTGATAAGTTACTGCTATTGTTTTATTAATGAAAACAAATATACTATACTGATGTAAGAAGCTAGCAATAGCAGGAATTGGACAAGGAATATTTGAGAACTCTGTACTATCTTTACAATTTCCTATAAATATAGAACCACTCTAAAATTAAAAGTTTATTTTAAAATGTTTGAAGACGGGAACTTTATTACTTATTTTGGGGTTTTTTTGTCCATGTTTACATAACATAATGTTTACATTTCTCATGGGGAGTTGATACATGTGTATAACACATCTTAATTCTGTATTTACCCCCTCCTCTCCCCTCCCTACTCCCTCCCTGCATCTCTCCATCCCCCTCCTTTGAAAAAGATTTATTTCCCTGCTTTTATATTATCCAGGCACCACCAGACCCTTACAGGGACAGCGTTTTTTCTCAGTAGAGAAGGAGACTGAAACCAAGGGGAATTGGGGGCATTTATCAGAATCTTCTCTCTAGTAAATGAGATTTGAGTGAAACAGAAATAATATGTGGGATTCTTCTCTTTACACTTTCTCATCACCTTCTTAGATATGGTGCATCCTAAATATGTTGTTGGCTAGAATTAAATCATTCTTTATTGTTGTTGTATCAGATTTTATTTTTTATCCATATGGGCCTCTACTTCATTGTGTTATGTATCTTTGAGACCAAGCTCAAAGTAACATAGGTATCTCAGATACTCCTTGAGTTGTCTCCACAGCCTCAGTGATGGCTGTGGCCAATTTAGCATTAAGTATTTAGCATCAAATATTAAATGGAGGATGGAGGATTGCACTATAAATTTGGTGTTCCTTACAATTTTCCCCAAAAGAATTGAAGATGCCCTGGCAAGAAAACTACAGTAACATTAATTCTTAAAAATTGAAACAGAATTATGAGGGGATAAAAAATACCCTAACCAAAAAATTTAATATAGTTGCCATAACATATCATGAAAGTTGTCAGTTTTATCTTTTGGTCAAAAAATATAAGAAAATGAAGTTAAATTCATATTTCTCTTGCACAAATTAATAATTTCTCAGAGAAAACATTCTTTTGCTCCAAATTCAGAAAAACTTATTACAAATAAGATCCAAAATGTACAGTAGATATTCTTAAAATGAAAGGGAAGTAACTGCTCAAAAGGACAGAACAGCTGGGATGGGGGAAAGGAGGAAAGATAGAAGGAAAAATATTGTATACAGGAGAGATAATTATACTACTGATCTCTGGTAGCTCATCAAAAAGGTCAGTCTGTGCTTTCATTGTTTGATCACTTTTTCATGCCTATATCTTGTAATTTGAGTGACTACTTTGAGGATAACAGTGCACAATATATTAACCATTGTTAATCTCCTATTATTTTGTTTTGAAATTCTGTATCATTTTTATTCTTTTTTCATTTTAAAATTTTAAAAAAGGAGATAAAAAGAATTACTGACAGAAATTTCACAGCCAGTATGAGAATAAAATTTATACATTTGGTCCTCTTAACAGCTGATTAACAGATTAAGCTATAATAAAGGCAACTTCAATGCACATTTGTTTGAGTGATATTCTAAGGTGGTCCATGTATGTTGTAGCACACTTTTTCCAATTTTTAATCCACTGTGAGGATGTTACACAAATTAGAGAAGTATATAGATAACTTATTCCTGAAATTCTTTCCTTTAAATTCACCTTGTTCTGAGTTTCTATCGGGAGCTCTCTAACAGCATGTGTGGCATATTCTCTAATGTGTGTTCTGTACTGTTCATTGGTTTCTTGCATGAATATTTCTTTCAAATACTTTCTATCTCTCCAGGTATCCTAGTTTATTTGACAAGTGGATACCTGCTTTCATGAACATATATTATAGTGGGAGAGACAGGAAAAAAGAAGTAAGCACATCATCAGAGACTCCAGATGATAAAGGATGAGTTTTAGGAAAGTACCCAGGATAATAAGAAAGAGGATGGGGTGGGAGTGAACAGACAGGGGGAGGCACAGTTTTGAAGAAGTGGTAATAAAAGTCCTATGTGACATGATACTTGAATTGAGGCCAGGGCAAAAGGAAGAAGCCTGACAAGAATATCTAAAGCACATGTCCCCAAAGGTGACAACAGAAAATGAATGATGCTCACTTATCTCTTATTTTGAGTTAGTAGATTGAATAACAACAATGTTAAAATAATAAAGATATCAATTTTAAAGGGAGGATACTAAGGTAATGGTGTAATGTAATCTTGACATTACATCATTTAACATTATCTGGTTTAACAAGAAGCCTTTTTACCTTCCCTGATGATCATAGAATTATTAGACTGCAGCTTTTCAGAGAGGCTTACTGAAATAGGAGACTGTATCCCTGAATGGAACTAAGACTACATTTTTCTCACCCTATATTTTCCATAAAATGAAAAAAGATTACCATAAGAATAGGCTTACTTCCAGTAAAAATATTTTTGCGTTGAGAAACAAGCTTGCTGTTTATTAAAAACTAAAAATTTCAAAACTAGGAATCATCCTGAAATACAGTATTAGAGCAACCTAAATTAATTAATTAAAGGTGCTACCATGGCTAAAAGAATAAAATGTATGTTACATTGCCTCTGAAATAAAGGATTGAAAAGAGGACATTAATCTGAAAGACTAGTGGTAATGTTTGATGTTTGATGCTAGTAAAAAGAAGTGTTTAAGGAAATCTTCTTGCTTTACCTAGCAAAAAGCCTAAGAACCCAGATTTTGGAGCATTTTTCCTAGTGCTGGAAAACTTTGTTATTACTGTATGTCACACACTATTCACCAAATATATTTCCAAACTTCTGATGTTTCTAATTGCTAAGCCTACTCTCTCCCGTGGGAGTTTATTCTAGACTTTTTAAAGTAACCAACATTTCTTAGGAAATATTTAATGGAATAAACTGTTGGTTTAACTTAGTACAATCAATAACCCTCTGTTATGCTCTTCTCTTGTATGCTTTCTAAAGATCCTTAAAATGTGTTTTCTTTCCAATTATTTTTATTGTATTCAGGGAGGTATACTTACTTGAATACAAAATATTTTCAGTAAAACTTAATATCATTCGACTTCTTCAGCTACATTGTGTGAGAGGTCACAAAGTAGTCTGTGACACGAGAATTTAGCACGATTATAATTCACTATTATATTTGCACTGAAGGCCTCCTACATCTTCTCAACTACTATTTACATCTTTTTTGTTATTGCCTTCAAGTTGCTGGTGCTATACATTGATCTACTTTTTCTTTTTTTAATTTTTGAACTTATATTTTTGGCCAATAAGTATGTCATTATTCACTTGTCTGTAAGGCCTTGGCAAGTCAGGTCTGTGTTTTATTCTCTTTGGTGTCTTTCATAGCTAAGGGTGGATCCTGGTCTGTATCATTTCTCGGTAAATATTTGCTAAGTAGCTAGGTGAATGAGTGAACAAAAGAATGAAATTTGCTGGGTGTGGTGGCACAGGCCTATAATCCCAACACTCAGGAGGTTGAGACAGAATGATCACCGCGAGTTTGAGCGCAGTCGGAGCTATCTAATGAGTTCTGGGTTACCCTGAACTACACAGTGAGACCCTGTCTAAAAAAAAAAAAAAAAAAAAAAGAATGCGACTTCACTTTAATAGCAAAAATATTTCTAGCTGGGATAGATTATGAAGTTTTTTTTTTAACTCTACAGTTTGGCTAGATACAATTTGTTTCTTATTCAGAGGCTTTCTTTATTTTAATATCACCAAGTTATGAATTAATTTTTCATTTGCTTACACTGCATGGTATATTTAAGTATATTCAAGTTTATTATTTGTATATATTTCAAGTTACGTTTTTAACTTTATGGGAATTAAAAGCAAAATACTACTTTCACATTCACAAAGTGCTTCCTTTCTTAACATAGTAATCAGTAGACTTAAAAAAAAATAAAGCACTCAGTCTTCACCATGGAGAATAATAAAATAAGAAAACCTGCATTTTGGTGGCAACACAATATTGGATTATTATTTTTATTGTGTAGAAGCTTTAACTGACCCTGCTTATCATTGTCAACACATCACTTGTATATATTTTGTTTTGGACAAAGAAGGAAAGAAGTTTAAACGGAAATGCTTTCTAATCAGGGAAATGCTATTCTGGTCTTTGCTGAGGCCCAGAGTAATGAACACCTATGGTCGTTTTTGCTTCAACTTGACTTCCAAACGTTATGTGAAATGAAAATCAAAATAAGCCCCTTATATAAGCAGTACACTCCCTGCTGGTGGTTTGATTTAGAAACCAGGAAATGCTTGCATCAGTCTTAAGTCTGTAGAAGAAAGTTTGCTCTTTTAAATTTGTTCCTCATGAGAAACAAAATTTAGAATGGTGTTTCCATAAAAGAAATGTCTTAAGTCAGTGAAATTTATTTTTTTATTCTGACACTCTAAATTATGCTCTTCATTATTTGTAATTTAAAATTACCACTCATTTTTTTTTTCTTGTAGTTTAGGACACTATCCTCAAAACCATGAATAGTTTTGCTCTTCTCTTTTTTGTATTTTTCCCCCCGCTGTGGTCTTTTGTGGTACTGTTAGGCAAATGCTTTGTCACTGAGCTGTATCTTCAGCCCTTCCTTTTCATTTTTAAATTAAATTTTATTTGGATTGAAGAGGCAGGTGAAAGATAAACCACTAATTCCTGAACTTCCATTGAATTTTCTTTTTTTCTTTTTTTTAATAAAGAAGGAACTTACTCTCAGAACATTTACTCTCTGAATGTTCCAGATCCATTGTTGGAAAAATTAAAAATATATTTAATACAAGATAAAACTTATCAATGTAATTTGAGAAATATAAGGGAATACATGAGGTATTATCAGTAATAATTTAACTATCAAACCTAACAGTTTATGAAACAAATCATAAAAAAAAAAATCACAAACTTTTGGTAAGAGGAGGAAGGAAGTAAAAGCACAAACTCACTTTTTTAAATTAATTTTTAATATATAAGCACCAAGTAGTTTTTAAGCATGTTGACTACAACACATAATTTTCATTTCATGAAAAAAATGCCAGTTCTACTCTCAGTGTTTCCATTGCTTTGCTCTGTGTATTAGTTCCTCTTACTGTTAGGTTTGCAGTAACATACCATCTTTAATTTGTAATCGTTAATACAATAATCAGTAAGTAGAAGTTCATATTCCTGTTATTTAATATGGCAATATCTTCTAATAATAATGAATTCGTCTTCCATAGCTTGTTATTTTCTCCACCCGCCCACCCCCCGCCGTGTATAAATCTCAAACTCAGGGATATTCTGTTTATAGCCTATTTTTATCCATTTCAGCAATAAATCTGTCCAGTTGGCACCATATTCTTCCACACCTTTTTGTTATTTTTACTGTCATTCTGTTCAAAGTTTGAATCAGGATGAGGAGTCAGCCCAGAAAGTGGCCTCATTGGTCACCAGGACGCCTCATTACAGTGCTGACCTGTAGGGGACATACATGATGATACCAACTTCACCTTAATGAGTTCTCACTCTCAAAATGGGATAAAAGCTTTGCAGGAGTCCCTCCTAGAGTTCTCTGGGATAATGTATTAGTTAGTTTTTCTGATACTAGACACAATACCCAACATCCATCACTTAAAAGTAGAAGAAGTTTAATTTGGCTCATGTTTCAAAGAGATTCAGTCTATGATCATCTGGCTCCAAGACAGAAACATCATGGCAGAAAGAGTGTGCAAAGCGAAGCTGCTCATTCACAGCAGCTGGGAACCAGAGCAGGAGAGCAGTACCAGAGAGGAAAGAGAAAGGGGCCAGATACAGTACTCAGGATCATGCTCCATGACCACATAGACATGGCAGAAATGTGTTCTGTCAGTCCTCTGGGAGGATTCCAATCCAATCCAGTCCAGTCTACAGTCAGTCTTAACTATCAGTAGTCATGAACCATTTTATTCCTGCACTATAGATGAGGAAACAAGCCAGAGTGGTTAAGTAAATTTTCAGTGCTCTTCAACCTTTTGTCCTTGGTGATACCATATACTGTCACTAATACCTACCTATACGTAACTGCATCCATAAAACACTGGATGAATAAATAGGTGATGTGATTTTCCCTAGTGACTGAGAAATCCATATCGTCTGATGCTAAACCTACTCACCTAACTGTACAAAGTATATCAGAGGGAAGATTTTAAAATTATCCTAGAGAAAAAAGCCCAGAAGCAGCTACCAAAGCAAGGAGGGCTGGAGAACAAAGATGAAGATCTAGGAGAGATACAGATGTAAAAACTGAGTCCCAGACAGCATACTGAGGGCAGTAAACTAAACCTGGAGGAAAGGAGATGTCTAAACTGATGCTGGATGGTGAGAGTGACAGTCTGGAAATGTGTTCACCAGGCTTTAGCTTACATTTCTGTGATTGGACTTGATCAACTTTAAGACAGGAAGCTACTACCCCCATCTCACCTATTCAGGTGCCTTCAAAGATGGATTTAGCCAGCATGTGTTTGATTCCAGCTTAGAAGTCCTAAAGTGCACTACCATATTTGTGAATGAGACTTATGGCCACCTCTATGTCACTTAATCTTCCTAGACACAGCCAGGAAATAGCAATCCTTCAGTGTCACAATGGTACTGTATTTCAGAGAGAATCTATAAATGTCATGATGCCACTGTAGGAGGGGATAGGTCAACATTAGGGCCACAGGTGCTTTGTGTAGCCTTCAGAAGCCTGTGGGGTTGTATTCAGAGTTCAGATGGACCTTCAGTGGTCCTCCACAGTGCTCTATGCCCTTGGCGTGAAGGCTCAGTCCCAGAACTAGGGTATGTTACTGAGTACAGCTCCTCCTCAACTAGGCTAGGTGTACTTGATTATCCTGTGAGGTTCATGATAGGGGCTTCAATTTTCTCTTCCTGCCAGATCTTCTTTAAGCTTCATAGGATCTGAGTTGTCATAACTTTTTCAATTCTGAGTGTATATGATATGTGTGCAGGAATATTCCTCTTTGCACTGTTTGTGATAGCAGGTAATTAGGAGCAACCTAAATGTCCACCAATATAAGGAAGCTCAAATCATCTTAAGAGTGGACTATTTAACCATACTTGAGAGAGGACTACAATATACTTATAAAGCCTGGATTTAGATTGGTATTTTTACATTTATTTTACAGTTTAGAAGAAAGGAACCCCCAATTACCAGATTGGAGCCAGACACATATTATCATACACTTGTGTATTGGTTAATTTTCCTATTGCTGAGACCAAATACGTAACACCCAGAATCTAAAGAAGAAGTTTATTTGGCTCATGGTTTCAGAGGGTTCAGTCCATGATCTGCAGGCTACAAGTAGGAAGAATATGGCAGAAGGGTTTATAGCAGAAGAATCCCACTGACTTCTTGGTGTCCCAAAAGCAGAACAAGGAAAATGAACGGTACCAAGAGTAAGGGCCCAGGGACCAGATATATTTCCCAAAGTTATACCCCTTAAGCCACACAGATACACCCCAGCGTGTGCTTTACTAATTCCCTAGCAAACGCCAACCAGTCAACACATTTCTTTTTAGAGATTTTACTTGGATGAAAATTGAAAGAATGTACATGGTGGCCCTGCAGTCTTCTGGGGTTAACACAACTGTAAAAGTAGAGTTCTCATGTGAAATTGGTGCAGTGAAATTAATGGTAATATGGAGCTTTAAGTAAGAAAGGTCAAAGGTAAGTAGAATATGAGCAACACAGAGAAGTATTACACCTTCATGTATGTTCAATTCAACATTGTTTTACAGGGAGTATTAGCTTACTGAGAATTCACAATATCTTCCTCTGCTGGGTAGTGTCGGTTGAATAAGCAGCTGAGTATGCTGTGCAGAACTTGGCCACTGAAGCTTTTAGTTGCCCAAAGAGCTGCCACAGACTAACCTTAAAATCAGGTAAAAGTCACTTTTAGTTCTCTTTATATCTGGAGCCAGGAACATCGAAGAAGCCTGGAAAATCTGGGCCAATTTCTTACCATGGAGGTTCTCATCTGCTAAACTTGTGTCTAGTTCCCTGCAGGCAGACTGAACAGCCATTTCCCAGTACACAAAGTATTATTTTGCCTAATAGTTTGCCATTTCTTGAGGTCCCAGGGGAATACAAGCACAGACAAATACAGAAGGACTGATGCAGGCCACTCAGAGAGCTGTGTGGGTACCCAAGGGCATCTGTCATTAATTAATGGAAAAGGAAAATTTGGTGGTCATGGCTGCTGTTACAGGCTGGTTATGTGGTGTTTCTCCCACACAGTTCTAACGTGAGCTCAGTGTACCAATTACTCCGTTTAGATAACTACACAAGAAGGAAGAACTCACTTCTTTCCCTGTGACTGTGAACATGAACTACCCCAGAGTTTTTGAATCTGTCAATCATGATTCTTGACAGTCTCATGGTAGACCAGTCAGCCATGCTATCCCATAGCAGTGTAAAGCTTGTATATCACCAATTAGAGTTATGCCTTTAATCATTTTGTATGTATTATACCAAATTTAACCAATAAAGCATAGTTATATGCTTAATTAAATTAATTAATTAAATCACTTCCATGCTGTTCTCTCTCCCTCTCCACCATAATTTAATTCCTTTTTTGCCACCCCCAAAGTAGTAGCTGTCTTGATATTGTAGACTATGTGCCTGGCATGTTATATATTTAATACATATAAAATGAATTTACTATAATATTAAGGAGAATTTAATGTAGTATTTACATTTATGTAAATCAAATCATTCTATGAACATCTATGTGTAACTGTTTAATCTATTATGTTTCCAAAGTTTTTCCTTCTTGAAACGAATATCTTCCATATTTATTGCTGTATTATATACCCATATAAATATGACACAGTTTATCCATTCTCTTTGTTGGACTTTTTACATTTCTATAATTCTACTAGAAAATATTGTACAATGAGCTTCCTGTATAAGACTTCAGATCCATCGATAAAATGTACAAATGACCCAATTCAAAAAGACAAAAAAGCAAACAACATGCACAGATAGTGCATGAAAATAGAAAATTTAATGGCTATTGAACACCTGTCTACCCTCAATAATAGCTGCTATTCCATATCCATCTATTGTTGGAGAGAAATTAGCCAAGTTGGCATTGTTATGCTTTGCTAGTGACAGTGTAAGTTAGTAGAACCACTTTTCGAAGCAATTTGTTAATATCCAGTGCAAACCGTATGACTTATCTGTGTTTCAGAGAATGACTCTTCCCTCTACTTTTTCTTTCTAACCTAAGACTCTAATCATTATTCATTCAACTTTTCTAGTTAACTGGCTGCCTGCTATACCTATCTACAGCTTCAAACCAAAACAGCAAGAAGAGGGGTCTGAAATGTTTCTCTGCCCTCTTTGTGCTGCAGGAGCAGAGGTAGTGAGAATTGGGCTGACACTTTCTTCATTGCAACAGCTGCAGTTGTTTCCTTAGCTTTGCCAACCACACTAGGAGAGCTGAGATTGGGGCTCATATTTCTGCATGTGCACCTTCAAGGCTGCATATCTAAGAGTCCTGAACTCCCCGAGAACGTAGGACCATCTCATTGTTCATAGCTTGTGGGCGTGAACATGGAAAGGCTACTTCTGGAAGTAGAAGTCTACAATTAGATACCCAGAACCAGGGAAAAAATGGTCCTCACACTACAGGACTACAGCCAAGAGGAGCAAAAAATCTTCCAGGAAACTAGATCTTCAGGTCCAGAGCCCAGTAGCAAGAGATGAGGAAGCATGTTCAAGCAGGTCTGTGAAGCAGGAGAGGCTCAGGAAGAGGCAGATGAGCACAGGAAAGACAGAGACCTAAGGCACAGCAAATGCAGTGAGGTTAGAACTGATGGACACCTAAGCTGTACCAAGATACTGAGATAATCAGAGGCAAGCTTAGTCTAAAAGTTGGCTCTTGGGACTAGTGGAACAGCCAGTTAGATACATGAGCCTCTAAGGAATAATGTAAAACAGTAGAACCAATGCCAAAGATAATAAACTATCTCTGTATTTCCCTCCTTCCCTCTAAGAAGGCTTTTTGTAGGTCCTTTGTTTCATATTTATTTCTTTTGACAGAAAAGAGATCCACTATGAAATCAGTCATCAGTTCACAGACTGTCTGCATGAGATAAAGGAGAAGTCTTGTCACGGATTTTATATATGGAGACAAAATTCGTAAAAAAGAAAGGCTCATTGTAATCAACACAAATTCATATTACTACACTCACTAAAAGCTTATTTTTAATTTTGGTCAAGTCACTCTTCTAATAATCTTCATAAGGATATTTAAAGATATGGTAAAGAATTAAAATAACACAGTAGCTTCAGTCGTTTTTATAACACTCACTGAGATATAATTCACAGACCATAAGTTCGCTCTTTTGAAGTGTATAATTCTGTGAATCTTGGTATATTCAAAGAGTTGTGCAACCATTGTGTATCTAATTTTCAAATTTTTCATCACCATGAAAAGAAATTTCCTGCTCATTGAGCAATCACTCTCCGTCTCCTCATCACAGTCTCAACACCACTAAGCAGCTCTTAAGTTACTTTGCTGTTGATCTCCCTATGCTTGAGCCATACAGTACACGGTTGTTACTAATTTGTTTCTTTCACATAGCAGTGTATTTTCAAGATTCATCCATGCTGTAGCCTGTCTTACAACTTCATTCCTTTTTATAATTACGTGGCATTTCATTGTATGGCTATGCCACATTATGTCTACTCATCCACAGGTTGATGCACCTGTCTTTAAGGCAGTCTTTGTTGACTACCCAGATGATGTGATTTCAGGTAGATATCTAATGTCTCCTTGCAGTATGCAATCGTATTTAATCAACTACCTTTGTCACAACTATTCAGAAAAACTTAGACACTGTCATAACTCTCTGGGAGTGAATTTCTGGTTTCTTTCTTTTGGTCATTTGCTAAAATGTGAGTTACAAATACTTATCCAATGTAATTTTCTCGCATATAAGAAATTATTATATTAAATTACGAACACACATGGATATGGAGAAATGAAAATGTGTAATACAGGTATTCTTGATGTTTGTCATTGCCATTTCTGAGATCAATTAATTTTTGTAATTTTAATCCCTGCCATGTCTTGATTGTAATTTTTCAAGGTAAGTCTCTAGGATACTTGCATACCATTGGAACCTAGGCTTCAAAAACACTTTGTTAACCCTGTCAAATGTGAGCCAGTTTTAATATTGACCGTTTTGTAGAAACCTAAATTTTTACTTGGATTCATCAAAAATACGTGACTCGGCAAGGACCCAACAGCAAAAGCAAATGCCTGCTTGCAAGGAGCCGATGCAGCTTCAGTTAAGAAGGAGACTTACATTGCTGGTCTATTTGTCCATCTGATATCTTATGCTTTTGTAATATTCATACTCAAGGAAGCACTTTTGTCATTCTACACTCATGTGTCCAGAAAGAAGACTTTAATCTAATTCTATCTGATTCTACATCATACCAGGATATTTTAAACTAATGTTCAGCAGAATTATTAGTGAGAAAATTCCTTATAGAAATATATTCTGAGTATGTTCCCATGTCTTCAGTGTTCAGAAGTATGTTTTCTTTCTTTCTTTTCATTATGCTCTGTTAAGAGGTCTTTAATTAGCAAGAGTATATTTTGCCATAGTAAAATCTCATTAAGGCCCAAACTAAATGCAGTATGGATCTTTCACTACTTCTGTCTATCTAATTATGTTAGAGTAGGAAGGAAATTGGAGAAAATGTAGGTGATACCCCAGTTCTTTCTAGCAGTGATCCAGAATAGACTTAGATGTGACCAACGGAAAAAGTATATTACCCTCTAACTGTCTTGCTTTTATGTCAGTTTTTGCTACTTTTTCTGCTTTAGTCTGGAACTTTTTGCCTAACTATATTAGAATATTCATCTTTATGTTATTTTATTTTAAGACTTATTAGTGGTACTACATCTACAGACAGAAAAATTAAATGACAAGAGATGTCATATCCATATTCATCTTTTCCTGAAATCACTGAGATTGTTGGATCAAACAACTTTAGAATTTCCTTGTTGAGCAGTACAAGGGGAATGAAAGTTCAGAGTGCATTTCTATTTGTTGTTTTTCAGCATTCTCTAAAATCACTTCAGAGAGAAAGTAAGTCAAAGTAGCTCTCCAGGACTTTGACCCAACCTTTCTCTCTCACTGTCCCTGACTGAGTGGCTGAGTGGACGAGTATATGTGAGGCTACACATGCCGTCTATCGCTTGGACCTGTGAAGTTCACAGCTCTGCCAGCACTGCCTTTACTGGAATAACTGCTTCTGAACATCATTTAACTTTGGACTAATTCTCCCTGCAGGCTTCACTCATCCTTTCTACAAAAAAGCTGAAAAGTCAACAATATTCATGTAGAATTAGACCAAGTTATCAGACAAAGATGGTTTTGCTTGCTTTCTCAGATGCCTTGAGAGAAATTTCTGTTCTACTTTAGAATAAATCATTTTCATTAGGAATTGACATAGCACCTATTATTTGCCAAGAAGTTGTGGAAGAAGAGTAGGGAGGAGATTACTCCAACATAATTTTCCCTTTTCAGGATCTATTCCAAGGTGCCTTTTCCCACTCCACTGCTACTCACATCTCTCTATTTATGTTGACTTTTCAAAAAAATAGAGGAATTCAGTATTGCTGCAGCAGGGTTTACACCGTGGCTTTGTGCATTCTATTTCAGATCGGAAACCCACAGGATCTCTCTCTCTCAAGCTCTGTTGAAACTAATTTTGACTGTGTTCTCTAAAGCAAGCAAGAGACTTTAAAACTTATTATGCAACAAGAATTAAAATTTTGGAAGATAAAAGTTATCACACATGGGTGAGTTTGTCTCTCCAAATCAATGAAATAAATTAAGTTCCCTGCTTTGTAGCATATGGTATCCTCAAAATTCCCTTCATATATTTATAATTCTGTTTATTAAAAGAATTATGTAACAATATGGTTCACTTATTCTGCCTTAGTGACTTAATTGTTCTAAGCAACATACAGAATAACATTTATTTAATTAGCTGATTCATTTCAGGATAACTAGAACCCCTCATCACAATTTGTTAATCTTCTAAACAGGTGTGCAAGTAAACAAGCAAAGTTCACAAACAATTGAACACCCATATGATATATCAATTAAGAAATAAAACTACAAAAGAAAGGGCCATTTCAAGACCACTCGAGCCCAAGAGTTGAAAAATAATACTTGTTTTTTAAGATAGATTTTAATGACTTATAAAGTTCTAGAACCTTCTTTTCCTAAATTAAACTGAAGACTACACTCAGACATACCATTGTCTACTGCATGATGATCTCCAGATGACAGTCCTCAGAAATCTCAGGAACCTAATGTGAAGACCTCTGCCTAAATTTGATCCTAAAATGAGCCGGTCTGCATGTTTCTTCTGTGGGGATACAGAATGCTATTGTGCAAAGCAAATGTGTGCCATTGCGCTAGAGTCATTATAGAGAAGTGAGATAGGAAAAAATTACCATAGCTATTCCAGAAACAAATCAGAAGTCTGTATATCTAAATATCTGCAGGTGCTCATTTGTTTCCTATATGTTCTCCGCTTTTTTTCCTTTTCTCATTCTAATCAATTTCTGTATAATGCCACTTTTTCCTGTTTGCTTATGACTACCTTTTGATTCTTTATATCTACATAGATACCCTTCCTTATTCCAAAAATGTGCCTGAAGCACCTTTACCGCCTCTGTGTTAATCTTGCAGCACACCTTTGCACTTTTTCCCTACTTAGCAGCTAATAGCTTCCGACTGATTTTTACATCTCTGCTCATACCTCAAGTCATACCTCCTCCACCAAGCACTGAAGTCCCTCTGTAATTTCCCACCATGATCCTCTGGCTTAATCTCCTGTGATTCTACTATGAGGACCCTGTAGGGCAACAACATGGGACTACTTGCCATTTCTTCCCTCAGCCATATCATTTTTCATTTCCCGTGCCCTCCATACCTTAGTTCATTCCATATTCTAAGTAGTTCCTTACGGTATTCCATTGCTGCTTCCACATGAAGTCTTTCCTGATCATCCCAGCCAGTAATTCTTTTTCTCTTTTCTTTTCACAGTGATTGTGCATGTGTGGATAATTTTGGCATTGTACAGTGTTGTTACTTATGTGGGTCTAGAAATTTGATTTACGCTAGCCCTGTGGCCCTTTTTCTTTTCCCAGTGCCTCCTCATACTGAATCTGATGTCCAAGTTGATAATTACCTCCCTGTTGAATATAAGAATATTATCATTATTAATGTGGTGGTGGTCATAGAGGTTATTTTAATTATTGATGCTTTGCTTTGTAGTTTCTGTTCTTCAGGCAAAAAAAAAAAACACCTATGGAAAAAAATAACATGCAAACTCACTCATTATCCTATATCCATTAAAGAATTGAGCTCCTTGTTTTGAGAAGTAAAACAATAGACCCTGATTCCTCTGAGTTCATGAATTATTAAAGCTAATATGTCTTTCAGAGTCCACCGATTTCTGTTGTCATGTCTCTTGACTCTGTGTGACAAGGTCTCTGAGAGTGGTGTTATAGGTCTGTCCATTTGCAAAGAACCAAGTGAGAGACAAAACTCCCAGTTGATTGGGTGCTGCACCCTTTGATGCTGCAGCAAACGTGGTGTCAGCAATAACAGCACACACTGGACAGAGCGAGGGGAGCAACTCCAGACAGTACCCTTGCTCCTGACTCTTTGTTTCCGTGTAGTTAGATCAGAGTTGCAGTGCATTGCATTGAACTTGAGTGCTTTGATTTCCTTTGGTGCAGGAACAAAACTGTAAAAGAGAATAGAACAGAGGTACTTCTATAATGAGCACTGAAGTGATCAAGAAAATCTATACTGGACAAACGACCCATTTATCAGTGCCATGAAAACCTTTTGAAAAACCACAATGTTTTTTTTTTCTTTAAAGTCTTTCATCATTATGAACTGATGTAATAGGTAGATATCTCTAAGGGCCATATAAAGATTTTTTTACACAATGAGATGGAAGTAAAAGTACATTTTCCAAAGTAAAATTAAAAATATTAATAAACATTTGAGGATGAGTCTGTAGGTTTCATGCATTATGTCAAATAGGGTTTTTTTCATTTTGTTTTATTACCAGAATAGCTCTATGAGCTACGTATTGTTGTCAGTTTACAGATGAAATTTTAGAATGTAATAAAACCAGACCAGGATCCCAAATCCTAATCCAAACTCTGCTTTCTTTCTTCTGCACTGGACTGCCTCCACATCTGAAAATGAAGATGTTCTGTTTAACCTTCATCTTTTTTCTATTTGACACTTTTAATATTTACAAATATTATTCATATTTTCTTCCCCTAAATCCTTTCTTTTCCTGAAGTATACATGTAAATTCCTCTACTACAGTAAGTTTCTGGCTTACAAATGAGTCCATGCTCCATGCCCCTTCATTACATGCTGGAGGGTAGGCCAGCTGCATGACAGTGAGTCCATGCTCTGTGCTCCTTCATTACATCCCAGAGTGTGGGCCAGCTGGAGGACAGTGAGTTCGTGATCCAGGCCTCCTCCATTGCATCCTTGTGGGCAGGCCAGCTGGAAGAGTATAAGATTGACAGGAAATCCAAGACCCACAACAACAGCCTGGTGCGCAGACACACACACACCTCTGGAGGGCAAAGTAATCAGCAAAGCCAGTTAAATGGGAGCATCTGAAGCAGCAGTGGCGAGGCAGCAGTTGGACTATTGAGATTCTCACCAACAGAAGACCAGTCCCAGCCCCCATACCCAGCATATCTCTGAGATGCAATGTAGATGTTATTCCAGAACTGTAAAGATCAGAAGAAGAAACTGAACATAGACACTCCCACAAGCCCTGCGGTCACCATCAGGGACCTATAGCAAATACCAGCTGTGAGAACCAGGCAGCCAAGCTCCTGCTGCCATTGGAGGAGTCTCAGGATAGCTGCATTTGTTTGGAGAAGCCCACTCCATACCTCATTGCCTCCCCGAGAACCTAGGTTAGGTGAAACTCAGGTCCCTGACCCATTCTTCTATACTGTGAATGGGCAGCCAACATGGGAAGTACCTGGGATACCACAACTGGCTTCTAGAGGAACCCAGGAAAATGTCAAGACAAAAGAGCAAAAGACAGTATCAGACCTCAGGCCACACAGAACAAGTCTAAGCGGTAGAAATGGAAGGAATCAGAAACTGCACATGTGAAATTTCTGAAAGGATAGAGACTAAAGTAGAGAAACTTCATTAGGCTGTAAAAGTAATCAGATCACAATATTATCTCAGGTAAAAGAACAAATGACAAACATAATGAAAGATGCTAAGGCATAGATAAAAAAGGAGAACATGGGAAAATGATGGAAACCTTGAATGAACAATACAGGAAAGAACTACAATGGATGAAATACATTCAAAGAGATACCCAGGAAATTAAAAGCTCCATTGAAAACTGGTAAAACTGTTTGAAAGAAACTGAAGATAGAGACTTTGAGACCTTGAAGATAGGATTTCAGCTAGCCATCACAAAAGGAAAAATCGCTTAAAAATAATAAGAAACCAGGAATTAACAATTCAGTGCTGTAAGATGACACAAAGAAAAATAATTTAAGAGTGATAGGTGTCAGTGAAAAATCAGGGGCCAACACAAATGACAAAAAGATTATTTATAGAAGTAGTAGTAGAAAACTTCCCAAGCATGGGAGGCACTTATCACATACAGATAAGTGAGGCATATAAAACTCCAACTAGCCATAACCAAAATAAATCTATAGCCAGACATACAATAATCAAGATCCTAGAATCTCAGCATGAGAACAGAATATTAAAGGCTGTTAGAGAAAAGAAGCAGGTCACCTATTAAGGAAAACTCATCAGAATCACAACAGACTTCTCAGCACAAACCATCATGTCAAGAAGGGCTTGGAGTGAAGTGTTTCAAGTCCTAAAATAAAACAACTTCCAACCCTGATTGATGTACCTTGCAAAACTATCTTTCAAAACTGATGGAGAAGTAAGATACTTCCATGACAAAGAACAACTAAAGAAATTCATGACCACAAAACCAACCCTACAAAGAGTACTGAGAATTCTAGAGAGAAAGAAAAATGATTCCAGTCTCAGGAAGAGCAACAGAGTAGGGTTGCCAAGTAGGGCAGGCAATTGAATGGAAGGAAAAAGTAGGGAGACAATGGCAGGAAACAAGCATGGAAGAGATAAACGAGTGCATGTTGACCATAACCATTAAGGTAGTTGGTTTCCATTCAGCAATAAAAAGAAGCACAGGCAGAGTGGAGCAAGAAATAAGATCCATCAATATATGGTACACAAGAAACACTTTAACTTGAAAGAAAATTCATAGACTGAAAGTCGAAGCAGAGACAAATGTTCAATTCAACAAAGGATCAGAAAAAAGCAGAGGTAGCTTGCCCATCACCCACAGAATGGATAAGAAGGGCATGGCATTTTTATACTGTGGAAAGCTACCCAGCTATAAAGAAGGAGAAACAGGAGGCTCTTGTAGATAAAGGATGTAACTTGTGATCGTGCTCTTGGGTGAAATGATTCAGACTCACATAGGTGAACATCATGTTGTCTTCCTCGTATAAAAAACTGAAGGAGTTAGTGGGATCCAAAATGTACAACAGATAATTGTGAAAGTGAAAGGGGAGGAAATGTCTAAAAAGGGAAGATGGTAGCCATTGTTAATTCCCTATTTTATTTTAAAGTCCTGTATTGTTTTTATGCTTTTTGATTTTGTTTTATTCTGTTTGCTCTGGTTTGATTTTATTATATCTGATGGTATGGGCAGCTATTTCAAAGATAACAAGATATATTATGGTAGCCATTGCTGACTTTCTATTTTCTTGTTTTGAAGTTCTGTATCACTTTTACTGTTTTGTTTTGATTAGTTTTATTTTGTTTGATCTTATTCTCTTAAAATAAAAAATTTATTAAAATGAATTACAAAGGCCCAATTATTAGAACTTTTACCAAGAGGTCAAGGTCACAGACTACAATTAGAGTTTCAGCAGGGGTAGCACTTAAAAGACTGGCTTCATAAAGAGAAGTCAAAAGCAATGCAATATGTGTTCATGAATCCAGTGCAACAAACTGAGACAAAAGCAAGGCCAGCACAGCAAAATTTTCAAGTCCACAAATGAAAAAGCTAAGCCAGCATATGAAGTGTGATTACAAAATATGGTTAATGCTGAAAATTTTTTTAAATTATTTTGGTAAAGATATATTGTCATTAATCATCCTCAAAATAGCCAGGCATGGTGGCTCATGCCTGTAATCCCAGCACCTGGGAGGCTGAGGCAGGAGGATTGTTGCAAGTTCGAGACCAGCCTGTGCTACAAAGTGAGCTCAAGGCCAGCCTGAACTACATAGCAAGACCATGTCTCAAAAAGACCGAAAAAAAAAAAATCCTCAAAATACCTCTACATGCACACACACTTCAAACACTTATCCCATTTGTTCTTGCCATTTTCTGAGGCAGTTCTGGAAATCCTCTTATGTCTTTAGCTGTTGTACTGTTCTGGCTGTCTCATTCTGAAACAGTTCAAAATGTTTACCTTTTATGGTTTATTTTGACCCAAGGTAAAACCAGAAGTTTCACAACAGCAGGTCTGGTGAATAAGGTGGGTGAGGACACACTGAAATGGTTTTATTTGATGGAAATTACTATAAACCTCTTGAATCAATTCAGGACATTGAAGCAGCCTGGAAAACACTGATAGAAAAGGGACTACCAGAACTGTTCCAGAAAGTGAAAAGAATGATAGGATAAGTGTGTGCAAAATGAGGGGGGCTATTCTGAGGGAGACTAATGACAATATGTCATTAACTGCAATGATTAAATTTTTTTATCTTTGACATTCACTTTTTTTTTTCTATACCTGAAACAAGCTGACATTGAGCCTCCTTCAGGATTAATTTTACAGCCTTAAGTCTGACTTGGCAGAATTTCAGAAACATCTCCTGAAAGAATCCTTTGTTTCTCAGGGTCTACGTTTCTACTTTTTCTCTTTATTTAACCATGCCTTCTTAAAGTTTCAGATGCATAGCATACTCTCATGCAGCACTGGATTTTTGACAGTTCTCCACTTTTCTACAAGATCCTAAAAAAATTTTTGATTGCCTGAATTGAGTGCAAACTTACACAACACTGTTATTCTTACATACTCCAAATTTAAACCGAGATATCTGGAAACAGTCAGCCAGTTCTATAACTTTCATTGTCATGTTAGTCACATCTTTCTTACTTCTGTTTCTTCTTGACTCCTCTGTCCATTCACATTGACTCCTTCATATACATGTACATGAAAATCATTTTCAGATTTGGACAGAGGGGCAGAAGTGTGGATCACAGGTTGAAGCAATGCATGACTTGTCAATCACGAGGGTTGGCTAGAAATAATAATAATATTAGAAATAATAATAATAATATATGTACAAAAATATACATATAACTCCAACAAGAAGTGACAACCATAGTCAAAGCTGGACTTGACTATGGCTGTTGTCTTTTCTTGTGAAGGTCTGATGGCTCTAATTCTTACCTATAAAATATGCAGATATTGAGTCCTAGAACTCCAGTCCTAGTTTTGTATCCTCTATTCTTCTCTATGAGTTGATTTACCCAGTTTTTAGATGGTTTAACTACAGATTTATAAAAATCATGTAATCTTCATTGTTTCTAGACTTAACGCTCAGCCTGGTACCTTCCAGAGAGCTTGGGCGGGCACTCAGCTCACTCACTGAATGCAGACCATGATCAGGATCTTTAGCCAGGAGCTTAATCAATCTCGACTTTTAAGTCTTGGGAAGACTCTGCCAAACAGTAGATTATTTGTGAGTCGCCACATGCTCTTCTCTAGATCTATTTATACATTTGAGTTTCCTTAAATATCCCTGCATCATCAGTTCCTAGATTAAAGCTGGGTGCAGCAGGTATTCCGTAACAGTGTACTCCTTCAATATAACTGATCCTCATTGCTAATCCAGTCAATTGACTTTTAGTGATTCTCCCCGCCCCAAAAAAATAACACAATAGAGAATCTATATTCACTAGTGTTTTTGGCAAGTATTCCACTGTACCTTATTATGGACATGTAGATCACATCCTATGCTTGGAGAACAAAAGAAAGGTGATTCCTGCTTTTAAAAATCCAGCAGTATTGCCAGGTATGGTGGCACACATCTCTAATCCCAGCATGTGGAAATCTGAGGCAGGAGAACTGAAGCAAATTCAAGGCCAGCCTCGAAGAGTTTAGGGCTAGCCTGAACTGCATAGTGAGACTCTGTGCCAAAAAAAAGAAAAAAAAATTATTTTCCAGCGGTACCATGAGGGGGTAAAAACTTAATAAATAAGTAAAAGCAGTTAAATAATGATAATTGTTTATGGCATATCTAAAAAGCATGGAACTATAAGATAATGAAAGGGAAAATGTTGTACTGGATGTTATAGGAGAACTCTAAAGGGCAGATGCTTAAGATAAGGCCCTAAGATGACAATGAGGAACATAGGGAGAGGCTCCCAGAGTGAGAAAAGAGCGTATGTGGAGGTCTGGATGTGATGCTATAGCTATCTATTGCTACATAAAAAGCCTCCACAACTCTAGCACTAACATATAGCAATCTATTTATTTAGTTCATGGTTTCTGTGGCTCATCAGTTGGGATAGGATGCAGCAGGAATGGCTCTTTTTTGCCACATATTGTACAAGACATGTACTAGGATGATTCATAACATCTGGGTGATGAGGAGAGCTAACAAGTGAAATCATCTGAAGCTGCTGGGACTTCACTCATATATCTGTCTCCTGTGCTAGTGTGTCTGGCAAGCTAGGTTGAGCGAAGGTCATCAACCCTAGCGTCCACCCATGGCCTCTCCAATATCTTTGGATTTTTGGTAATGCGATACCTCAGGGGAGCTTGTAAGCATCTCAGGACTGAAAGAGTGGACAACAGATAGTGCCTATCTCTTTACAACCTGGCCTCAGGAGTATTATGGAGAGAATTATGTCCCCCAAATTTATACGTGGAAATCTTAGCCTTGGGTGCTTCAAAGTATGACTATTTGAAAAAAGGACTTTGAATAGATAAGTCAGGTAAAAGGAAATCATGTAAGAGATATCCAATCTAATAGGACTGGTGTCTTTATAAAGAGGAAAATAGAACATAGGCCAAGGAGCAAACATGTGAAGACACAAGAAGATAGCTATTTACAAGCCAGAGAAGGAGCCAGAACCAGCCTAAAGAACATCTTGGTCTTCATTATTTCTAGCTTTCAGAACTAGGAAATGACTTTCTGTCAAGCCATCTAGTCTGTGGTACTCATTAAGGCAGCCCAAGCAGACTGATACACGCTTCTGTGTTTTTCAGAGCAGTCACCAACCCACCCAGATTGAAAAGTATGATACATGGACTCTCCCTCTTCCTGAGAGAGGTGCCTAAACATAGGTCACACTTTAAGCATGTTGGAAAGAGCTTAGCAGTTTGAAAAACTAAGTGGCTGATGTGGCCATAACATGGTGTGCAAGGCTTCCCCTGGGAAGAAGTAATGGCAAGACAGTCAGGGATCAACTATTAGAGGTCACAGCAAAAAGGAAAATAGATGCAATGGGGAAATTACAGCAGATGAAACAAGAGATTAATGTTTTAATTTATATTTTTATAAGACCACAGGTCTGTTGTGGAGAAATGGAGTGACTGATTAGGAGATGAATACTTGGGTGGGGATAACGATAGTGAAGATGGAGCCATGGATGTGTACAAAATAGAATTAAGAGGTAAAATTGACTATACCTTTTGAGGAACTGAAAGTTAATATAAAAGGAGGGAAAATTGCAAGTATCAGTACCAGGCTTCCATGTTGAGATCTTTGGTGTTACCTTGTGACAGTCAAAACACTTGAGGAAATACTGCTTAAGATAGAAGAGTACAAATCAGAAGCTTTATTTTGAATATATAAAGTACCTTTGTAACTTTACTCAAGTAGAATTAGCAAGTTAATTATCAAAAGATTCATACTTTTCCCAATTACCACAGGAGGGGCAGAAGTAAATTATCTGAAGCTGTAAAAGACAAATGCCAAGAAATCTGGCTCCAACTCTTCTAGTCTAAGCCCTCTACTTAGACTGCTTATTTGAAAATGGGATCCCAATGTGCACGTTCATATTGAAAACTGTCTTTCAATAAAAAAAAAAGACTGGACTTGTTCAAGTATCAGTTCATTTTTATAAAGGAAAAAACAAGCCCTTCTTTGAAGGGGTAAATAAATCCAGTTTTCCTGAGAACATAATTTAGAAGATCTGAGAACTCTGTGTATACCTAGCACAGAATAGAACTATAAATGGAATTTAATGTCAGTCTCATATTATGTAAGAGGAAAATATTCTTTCTTCTTAATAATAACAAGTATAAGGAGAGGAAAGGAATATAAAAAGAATTCAGATGTGTTAGGTGCAGTACCAACTCCTCACAGTCATTCTGTACTCTGAACAGTTATTAATAAAAATGAAAATTTGGGAAAAAATAACGAGTGTGGCTTGTTCTTCAGTGAAATAACTGGTAAGACATAAGGCAAGTCTCAATACCTCAGGAGAGGAATGAAGCCATACTTAGCAATCTGTGGCTTTCTCCAGCAGACAGTCTTGGGTAGGAATTGGGCCAACATGTAAAAACAAAAGCAGAAGAAAGTCCTACCTGCTGCATTTAGCCTTATACAAGTAATTAAGCAACTTCAGTAAGGATGTGACATACAAGGAGTAGTATAAGTCCTCAGCAAAATTTTGAGTGTTTCAGCATAATTCCCAGACTTTGGACAAAAAAATGAAAACAGAAGCAATTCAGACGTTTCATGAAGCCACGTTTGGATTTTTTTAAACTAATGTTCCACTTAAAATATGTTTCCCTTTGATTATTATGCATAGCTCAGTGGTTAGATAATGGGAAACATTTTATCAGGGAGTAAGTACATCTGCATTGTCCTTCCATTAGTATTTCCACTTAAGAATTCGTTATTTATACTCAATACTTAGCAGTCTTATTGATGCTTTAAGAAAGAATGTGTTTCAGATAAAAGCTTTCCTGTTGACTGCCAATCAAATAAATATGCTCTGTAAAAATACAGTCAGCTTTTATGTCTATGTTAGATAATATACAAATTATTAAGGTATCATTCTTTTCATCCAAGTAGGCTTTTTGAGATATGGCCTGTTTTTATAGCCAGAAGATGGAAAACTGAGCTTTGGAGATTTTGATATCCTTCTTGGACTTTCATAAGAAAATACCACAGACTAGGTGGCTTAGACAACAAAAGTTTATCTTCTCATACTTCTGAATACTGGAACTCCAAGATCAAGGTGCTATTAGGGTTGGTTTCCAGTGAAGTCTCTCTACCTGGCTTGCAAGTGATTGTCTTCACATGGTCTTTCTTCTGCGTATTCATGAAGAGAGAGTGAAAGCTCTCTGGGGTCTCTTCCTCTCTTTACTAAGGTCCCCAGCCCTGTGGTATCAGGGCAGCACCATTGTGACCTCATTTAACCTTAATTACTTTTTTAACAGCCCTATTGCCAAATGCAGTCACTTAGGGATTAATGCTCAGGAGCATAAATTTAGGGGAATGCAGTGCATTCCGTCACACACATATTAAGGAAGCGGAGCACAGTGACACACACCTAAAAACTGAATACTGGAAGACTGAGGCAGGAGGACAGCAAGTTTCAGTTCCATCTGGGCAACTTAGTGATTTAGTTCAATTCTATCCCCAAATAAAAAATTTAAAAAGGCTCAAAGGCATAGCTCAGTGCGAAGGCTGTGGGTTAAATCCTAGTACTACAAAGAAGACAAAGGAAAAAGAAAAAAAAATAAAGATATTCAGAGGAAAGATGTATGCCAGGATTGGAACCCAGGGTGCTTGACTCTAGAGCACTGAGACTCCCATTGCTTTCTGTTTTCTCTCACTTGACCTCACATAATGACATCAGCCTGATTTACAGAAATTGTTTGAACACACATAAGATAGGAGCAAAGAGTGGGTAGTGATGTATTTATGTTAAAGAAAATGAAAATATGTCTCAAGCTGGATTTCATTAAAATGTAAATTTCATGCTCTTCAAAAGATATCAAGAAAATGAAAAGACAAGCCTTAAATTGGGAGAAAGTATTTATAAAAGGTGCAACTGGTAAAGCACTATCATGTGAAATATATAAGAATTCAAAATTCAACTTTTTAAAAAGTGGGCAAAATACTTGGACAAATATCTCAACAAGAAAGTTTTTGAAACTTTGAAAAGATGTAACAACTCATGTCTTTGAAAAGAAACATATGAAAAGATGCACCAATTCATGTCATTAAGGAAATGCAAATTAATACACAATGAGATCCCACTACGGATCTGTTAAAATGGCCAAAATCCAAAAGGCTGATAAGGCCAAGCGTTTATAAGGATGCTGGGCAGCAGGAACTCTGATTCACTGCTGGTAGAGATACAGACAGTTTAAAGACAATTTGGCAGTCATACTGCTTGGTATTTACCCAAATCAGTTGAAAATGTATGTCCACACAAAAAAGCTGCACGCAGATGCTTATGGTACCCTTATCAATAATTGCCAAAACTTAGAAGAAACCAAGTTGTCTTCTAGTAAATAAATGGATAAATAAATTGTGGTGCATCTTGACAGTGGAACTTACTCAATGCTAAAATAAATGAGCTATTAAGCTTTCAAAATATATGCAGGAACTTTATGAGCATATTATTAATTTAAAGAGCTAATCTGAATAGATAACCTACTATAACATTCTCGGAATGCAAGTTAAAAGATTAGGGTTTGGAGGGATGAGCAGACAGGGCATGGAGGGTTTTTAGGGTACTGAAACTATTTCTGCATGATACCATTATGATGAATACATGTCACTAAAACTTTACCAAAATCCATAGAATGTACAATAACAGGAATTAATACTAATGTAAACTATGGACTTTGGATGGTACAGCTACATGAATGTGGAGTTATTAACTGTAGTAGGTGGAATTCTGTGGTGAAGAATGTTGATAATGGAGGAGGCTATTCCTGTGTGGTTGTGGGAATATAAAGAAATCTCCACACCTACTGTTTAATATTGCTATGAACTTTAAAGTGCTCTAAAAAATCTGTTAAAACATACATACATATTGTTGGCTCAACTAATAAAATTTTGTCTTTGGTTCCATGTTGGACTGTATATGTTTTTGGTTTATGTTGTTTATTTATTCAAAAACATACAAATTAAGCAATGTAGTTCATTATAGATTGAAAGTTGCTAATGTCTAGAAATCTTAAGGAAAGTATAGCAGTACAGTAATGGTCCAATTTAGTAGCACAGTTTCTACATCTTGTTGAATAATCTCAAAGAAAATAAACATTATTTTAATTAAACTTTAAGCTAGCTTTAAACTTTAACTCACTTTGATAGATATTAGGAATATGCTGGAGAGAAAAAGTCAATATGCAAATACCTAGAATACCAAGATATTGTCAAGAAATTGTACCATAGGTGAGTCAAATTCATACATTCTGAAATAAGAATTTAAATGGAGATAATGTGACTGACGATAAATACTAGAAGCAGGCATTCTGAAATAATGATAATGCTTCTTACTGAACATTGAAAACTCTGTGTATTGTAAATGGTTTTTGTGGGTTTTTTTTTAATGCAGGAGAATGAAAAAAAGAATGGAGAGGCTGTCAGAGAAAGCCTTTGAGCACTGAAGCTAGGAAATGTAATTCATTGTTAAATTACCCTGAAACACAAAAACAACTGTGCACACATTTGGTGGGACACATATGAAATAAACTCAAGTAAAAATAAGTATATAATAACAAATATTGGATAACATAATCCTATAAAATTCTTTTGCCTAATTTCTGTGAAAAAAGATGTTTATGAACTGTACTTAAAATGAAGAATGACAATTTCAGAATTCCTCAATGAATTATTTGCCTTCAATTCATCAATCATTAGTGAACCAGAAACACAAAGCATAAAAGAAATTACAGCTTTTTGGATTCATCTCCCTTCTCCATCCTATCCCATGGAGTTTACATTTATCCCAGATTGGGACAAATATGAGTAAAACACAACTAGTAAAATGCAATATAAAGTAGCATCTAGCTTTAGAGCATACATAAATGTGTGAGTTTGCGTTCTCTGTTCTGCAATGCTGGCTCAGTGTCTATTCAACATTCTCTTGTCAGATAAAAAAATGTAAACATCAGCCACTTTGTAAATATTTGCAGTACATTACCTCAATAACTGAACATCTGAAAGCTTGCAGAGTTTTAAAATAGTAGGATAAAATAATGCAATAATTAATTGATCTCTGAGCTGTTTTGCTTTGCATAGACATAGTATTTATATTTCAGACCACATTTTTAAATCAAATATAAATTGTATTTTAATCACACTATGTCTTAGGTCATCTTTCTCTTTGCTCCCATTTGTTAACACAGAAAATAATGAGTCATCTGTAACTGGGGAGAACCAGGAGGGCTCAGTAAGAGGAGCCAAGCATTCGGCCACTGCTGCAGCCCGAGGAGTCTCTTCCATTCACAGATCGGTTTTCTGTAATGCATGACATGGTCTGTTGTGTATGAGTGCCTAGTTTCAAAGACAGCATGTGACATAATGGTGGCTGTAGAATAAGCACTTCACTGTTATTTTAATTAATTAAGTAATACTATTCTTTAATGCTATTAACAGGCTCATTTGAAGAAGAAAACACAAACAGATACACATGCAGTTATAACTGATGGTGTTTTCATTTCACTAAACCTCTTTACCTAACAGGTATTAAATATATTTTTGTCAGTTTCTCAATGCCCCCACCAATCCAGGAGCCTCTGTTTATTTTAAAGATGGAATAGCAGTGAATAATTAAAGGAGAAAATTGGTTAGAACGAAAAGGATAAGTAGCTAACAGTAAACAATGGTTTCCTAAACTCTGTCCCACAGCGGAACATAGGTGTATACAGTGCTACATGCACACATGCATGCACACACAGTCATCTCATTCAACAACAGTGGTGTGGTGGAGTTAGGTCTGACCTAAGTTTATTACTGTAAATCCCTGAATGAATGCGTTCTGTTTGGGGAAAATGTTCCTAAGTCAGATTTACTGGTGATCTGACAAGGTCTGATACAGCACACTTGTGAATCTTACACAGTGTACCTGTAAAAACTCATAACTCAAATGTTTTTAAGTCGGGAATTGACTGTACTTGCTGTGTCCTTGTCACATACAGCAAACTGAGGACATGGTTGTGATTTGTGGAAAATAGTCATTCTCAGTAGATATAATTATTTCCAACATTGATAAAATGTTTATCTAAAACTTGTTCCTGAAGAAAGCATTAACAAGCCATGCTATGAGTGGTTTAGGAGTAGAGGTAAAGTCATAAGGTATCAGAGATTGTGAAATACCATAAAGGATAAAGAGAATACAATGGGTAGAAGGACAGCTGACATCAGAAAGAAGAGACTCCAGGATCTGCTGCAGGACAGTCCAGTCTCACCTCAGTGACAAAACAGCTGCTTGTCACTTGGGATAAGTGACTCTGCTTCTTTTAATCGCCACCACCACCTCTGAGGATTGGAAATAATGGTGCTTAACCTAGACTGGCATTGTGAAAATTAAACTGAGTTTTAAAGGACTAAGAGGTGGCTGAGGTCCAGCAGAGGTCACTTTCCCTTGCTGGTACAAACCCTAAGAGCTTTCTGGATGCCCAACCCTTTCTTAGGGTGATTTCCACCATTATATGAAAATGCAGCTTGGAAGAGCAGGAGATTACTGACAAAAACCAAGGCTGATCCCACAACAGTTGGCTTTGTGTGAAAACTTCACCCAAAAGACTGGTCTTCAGGGATAGGTTTGAGCCAAATGGATCCATTTTTCTTCAAATGCCAAGTAATTTGTTAAGAACACTAACCGTGATTTTTATACTCATTTTTCAGTATTTATAATCTTAAGCGAATTTCTTTCTTATTGCTTCCTTCTGGAACTAAATCCTCTGCCTTTGTTGGTTGTTACTCTTTACAGCTTCATTAAAGCTACTTGGATTAAGGCTTTGAGCTTTGCTTATTTGTGTTGCTTAGCATTGCTTTAATGTGAAACTCTGAGTCTCCTCAGCCTTGCTTTGGGAAAGGAAATATCTTTCCTTAAGAGGCTTTACCTCTGCTTACCCTGGTGATAGATATTAAATGATGTGGTGCTTAATTTTTCACTTTTGTTCGCCTGCAAAACAAAGCACAGAGTGCAACTGTGGACCGAGTTCTGCGTAGGCCAAGCAGCTGGACAGGCCTGCAGCTGCTGAGGCTGATAAATGTCTCAGGATCCTAGAAAGGAGCAAATGTTTTTGAACAATTGTAGGCACAAATTTTACCTTGCCTTATTCTTACATTAGCCCAAATTCTTTAAGCCTAAGATCACATCTTGTCCATCCAGCATTACCCTCTATATAAATCCAGAATGTGATCACACTGTACTTCCACCTGCTCACCTAGTTAGGCCTTCTTTGCTCACCTAGATCCTTGCTTATCTGGTGATGATTGGAATGACCTGGTCTCCCAGATGCCCGCTGCTATCTGCACTCCACACTAATCCTAGAGATCCTCAGGCCAGTCAGATGGCGGCTTTGATGGATACCAGCCCTTGTTCACTGTCTGCACATCCTACCAGGGTCTGACCTCCATCACTTCCTTGGCTCTTCTACTTTTTCCCCTCTGGTTCCACTCCAACCATGCACATCTCCCTGATGTTCATTCTTTAGTGCCCAACTTTCTTCTCCCCCAGGCCCTTTGGTCTTTCTGTTCTCTAGGCCCAGATTTCTTTTTTTCCAAAATATTTCAAACGTATTTCCTCAATTTGTGCAAGTATGTGCTTCAATAAGACTTTTTCAAATGTGCCTTCCTTGACCAATGTGTATAAAAAGCCAGTTCTTCTCTATTCCCTTGTTCTTCTTTACTACATGTCATTCTCTCATATATAGTTTCTTCCACTAATACGCAAATTTCATTAGAGGAATACTAGTTAGTAAAGTTAACTTTCCAAAAGAAGTTAATTTACTTACCTTCCTATAGTGGAAATGGAAAAGCTAAAATTCTTCCCCCAATCTGGCTGTCTCTGTTGCCTTTGCTCTTCTGCTAAATTAGGTAGCTCACTTTGCAGCAAAAATAGCCATGCTCCACCTATGGTCGGCCTGCAGATTTGATGAAGAAGGAATACTAAGTGAGCACTGCACTTTCATATCTACCTGCTGCATCTAAATCCTACAAACTTACAGGCGTTATCCACTCACTGACAAGGTTACTCAACCTTCAAAAGTTAAGCTTTTAACAGTCTCAAGTTTACCAGGAAAGAGAAGAGATGGAAGAGAGCAAGGCTGAGCCTATCAGGGAATTCTTTGACTCTCATAGTTGTGTCACGTCTGTAGGTATTAAATATAATCTTTCTTATCAGGTTTTATTTTCCTGCACATATCTCTCTCCTATTGCAATTTTTTTAAAAATGTCTAATGCTTCTTTTGAAAATCTTCCTGCCTACAATATTAACATTCAGCCCTACCTCTAAATACCTCCAAGTATATCTTCTGTCCTGTTGCCATGTTGTTTATAGAACATGAATCTCATTACTTTCCCATGTTGTTAAAGAAGACTGCTCTAACATAAAATCACATTCATTGACCTGGCATACAACAACCTTTCCAACTGAATGCTTGTGCCTCTCGTCCTCTGCTCAGCTTTTCTCCTGCTGAAAACTTTGAATTTCACAATACAAAAATATTTAATAATTCCCTGTATGTATTTCACACTTAAATGCTTTTTAAATAGATTCCCATCTTGTGTACTCTTCTTGCCTATATCTTTCTGTTGTACTTTTTAATTTTCAGTAATTCACAGCACCCCTTGGAAATCTACAACATGTAGGGCATTGTTTGAGATGTTTTATATGTTGTTGAATGTTCACAGTAGTCCTACTCCAGAATATTTTGTATATATTTCACAAATAAAGGAATTGAAGCACAGAGTCCGAGATCCTTTGGCTGGAAAATGGGAGAGCCACCTGCCCTTGCCCAGTAACAGTGATACACACACATAAATCATCCACACCTCGGGTTGCGCCTCTTCCCAAGAGCTGGAAGCACTTTCCTGGCAGACATTTCTCTGAACAGTGACGTGTCTCAGTGACCTGGGCCATCAGTTTTGCAGGGATGTGAGTAAGCTATTCTTTATGAAAACCAGCATGACTGGAAGTTGCGCCTTGGCACCATTCACCTTGGGGTAGCTGGCCTGCCCTCTTGAGTGCACGGCTTTGCTCCTCACGGCTGTCTAAGCAGTGTCTGAGCATCACGCAGGATGCTCATTGCATTTATGATGAGCTTTGGCTGGTGAACACAGACATCCGTGAACATCATGTTTTGTTATGGTCTGTCTGTGAGGCAGTTTACAGGCACATTTATTTTCTGTCGCAGAGGATTTTGTTCTATGTGTGAAGATGATATTCTGTCCCTCTTGGCTTTTGTTTGTTATGCCATTCGAAGGAAACTGGCTTTGTGTTGTGCTTCCAATAGTAGTAACTGACTTCTATTGATCTAATCACATAGCTTTTTTATTTTCAGAATATTTTATTGTAATACTAATGCATGTTGTACACAATCCAAACAATTTCAGAAGATTTATTTTTTGTGCTGAACTGAATGATCTGAAAGTTCATGTAGAAAAATAAATACAAGAATTCCCAGGAATGTATGAGGGAGGAAAAGCAGTGATGTGGTACAGGTAGTACAGGATACTGGAATTTATTTTAAAACTAATATAATAAAAAAAAACATTATTTGCACAAGTAAAAGCAAACAGAACAGTGGAATTGAATAAAACCAAGAAGCATACAGAGGTCCATTGGGGAGTTACTATGTGATAATAAAAGCATTTCCATTACATGGGAAATGGAGTCTGTTTAACAAGCAATATTGACACAGTTTGGTATCAAAACAGAAGTTTATATTTTAATAATATATTTAATCATTCAGAGTTTTAAAGTGAAAATAAGAAATTAACAGTATAATCTATATACTTAATGGGATTATTTTGTCTTATTACCACACATATTATCTTTATAATTCAAAAAGTATAAAATTTATTTTAGAAGTAATATTTACATAGTATATCTTAACAATGTTAAAATAATTCAGAAGTTCTATAAATAAATACTGAAAGACTCCTTCCTCCCCGGTACCCTCAGTTTCTCTTTCCTAATATTTTCATATGTGTAAGAATATAAGCATGCACACAGACATTTAAAGATTCTTTTCATCTTAATGGGAATGATACTATACTATTTTATAAATTTTGTTATGTACATTAAACTTACAATCAGGGACACTTTTGACAAAAGTATATATAGGCATATCTCATTCTTTCCAAAGGCTAAATAGTATTCTAATATGATTTTGTTTCACTTTAAATAAGTCTTTATTGATAAGTCTTTAATATAATTTTTAAAGTCAAATAATATACAAGTATCAAAAATTAAAAGTCAGGCTATATCCTATTGCGTCTCTAAATTCTTTCCACAAGAAAAAATACAAAAGCTTCTGTGTTGTAGTGCTTTTGAGTTTCCCATTAAAATTTAAGTTACATTATCTTTTTTTTTTTCCTTTGCACTTTAGAACGGTTGACTTGCTGATTTGGGAGCTATGCAATCTAATGAGTTTACACGGTGCCTCCTTACCTGCCTTCCTCTGCTATTCTGTTCCGTGACTGTGATTGTATTTTCCATGTTTACTCTATAGGTTAATTCAAAGCTTTTAAGCCACATTCATAAGGCAGTAGCAGAATTATAATCTTATTAATATTTACAACAGAACCAAGTTATACTATTTAATTTATAAAGATAGAAATATAATGGTAAAATACTCCTCTGGACACACGAAGGACAATTCCTCAACCCCAGAGGTCCAAGTGGTTTCTCTGTATAATTCCTTTTGCACTTTCTTCTCATGTCATGTTGAGTTGCTGCTCTTGTGGTTCATGATGTATTTTCTTCTTTTCCTTTGTTCAGTTTTAAAGCTTTATTGAGTAACATTTTTGTCAGTTGTATGCAGGTGGTTGTATGACTGAAAATGCTACCTAAAATGATTTAATTATTTAAAATAATTTAAAATTTGTAGTCGTCACCCCAGTGTGTATTTGTTGGTTTGTTTTTGTGGTTGCTCCTTTGAGTTTCAGTTTTCTCTGTTGCTGGGAGGAAGTCTACTAACCTCATTCCCTTTCCTTTATAGATGACATCATTCCCCCCAATTTGTTTTCAAAATTATATTTCCAGAAATTTCAAAAGTATGAGTTTTTTTCATCTACATCACTTTTCTTTGGATTTCCTCCAATATGAAAAAGGTATTTTCTTCAATATAAGACATTTTCTTCCATTGTTTATCTTCCTTTGTAATCTCCCATCTCCTCGCATTCTTTTTTATTTGTTCTCATCTCTTAGAACTTTGAGTCAGCTCCAAACTTCTGGGACCCATTCTCCCCAACTCTAAACTTTCCCCCTCTCCCTCTCTCCCTCCCTTCTGTCCTCCCTTCCTCCTTCCTTCTGTCTCTCCCTCTCTCCCTCCCTCTTCTTTCTATTATTTTTAATTTATGATTTTTTATTATTAAAAATAGCTTTGCTGGAGCTTCTAAACTAGCAACTTATTTTTAATTCTATTATGATATCTGGTAGTCTGTCAACTTTGTTATTTTAGCAATTATAATTTTATTTTCAAAAAATATGTCTTGATTTGTTTAGAAGTAAAACACACTCACTGATTTTTCTAAAGATAATATATGGAATTTTTAAGTTGATTTTTTGGGTTTTTTTTTTTCCTGCATTTGCACAGTGTTTTCTACTATATCACACTGCTGTCCCTGTGATGTGTTTCAGGGACTATAGCTACCTCAGGTAATTTCGTGAAACTGATCTCATCATAGGAACTTTATCAGGGTAACATGCACCAGTTTCTGGAAACGGACTACATAGTTGAAGTCTTTAATCATCTCAGACCACTGTGAGAAGAATGCAATAGAGACACAGGTGTTTTCTTCACATCATTGTGGAGGCTGAGAAGACCAAGGGCAAGGCTGTGTCAGATACAGTGCCTTGTGAAAGCATTCTTCCTACTGTGTAACCAGCCGTCTTCTCAGTGATTCCTCACATGACAGAGGAACCAAGCTGCAGTCTTCATTCCTCAAAAAGACTCTAACTTTAACACTCAGCTCTATTTTGTTGATCTCATCGAAATTTACCTCCCAAATGCCGTGTTTCCTATGACTCCTTTCCCATAGGGCAGGAAGAGGTTACAGTTTCCACACAGTGAAGATCTAGTCTGTAACAACCATCTATTTCAGTCCTTCATTTCACAGAAAGACAATGCAGTATACCATTGCTACTTTTAAAAAAAAAAGTGAAGAAACCAGTTAGCCAGAAAGAATAATGAAATGTGGAGAGAGAAAGCAGGATAAGAAAAACTAAGGCCAGAAGCACCAGATGTAAAAGCTGTTTTTTTCAACATAGCTTCCTAAGAAATATCATGTACAAATCAATAAGGACCGAGGTAAAAGTAGATCATTTAGTAAACACTGCACTCCTCAGTAGCTGGCATGGGGAGTTCCTGCCCCTGCTCCAAAGCTCATGAATAGGTGGTCATTGTGCCCCAAGGTGTGTAGGAGGAGAAGGGGTCCTGTAACCCAATGATCCCCAAACTTTTGGAACCAGGAACTGGTTTCAAGGAAGGCCATTCTTCCATTGGTACATAGAGTAAGGAGACAAGAGTGGGCTCAATAGTAAAACTTTTTAAGAAGCAGGCAACCGGCCTCCTTCACAGTAGAATTCTAGGTCCTGTGAGAATTTCATAAAGCTCTGATCTGACTGGAGGCTGAGCTCAGGTGATAATCTGAGTGATGGGAAATGGCTGCTGCAAATACAGATGAAGTTTCACTAGCTTGCTCTCTGCTCACCTCCTGCCGTGCCCCTTGCTTCCTTACTGGTCATGACTGGTATCAATCAGTGGTCCAAGCTGGGAACCCCTATTATGAGTGAAGTGGATCCAGAAGAGAAAAGAAACAGAGACTTTATGTGTATCTTGATCTCAGTTTCAGAAGGTGGAGTAAAACATGAAGCAAGCAACTCTTTCTAGTAGTAAGAACAAGAAACCCCTCCACAACCAGCATGGTCTTCATTTCACCACTAAGGGAATTCTCAGCCTCCTCCCTGGACCCTCCGGAAGCCTGTATTTAACACATGAGACCACTAACGCTTGTGCTCTGCCTTCTAACTCAGGAGAAAATATCTGGTAAACACCTCTACATCATAGGTGTGTCCACGTGGTTACAATGCATTTTGTCACAATATTATGATTGTCTTATTTTATTTAACATTTTTTAGAATGCTGGTTATAGGCCCACATAATAACCAATTAAATTTCTAGAGGAAGAACACAGGAACTGGTCTTTTACAAAAGTTCCTTGAGTAATTCTTAGTTGAAACTAGAATTGAAAAGCACCATTCTGAATAACTGAACTGAATAATTTTATGTATGTTATGAAATAAGCTAATTGTTTTAAAATTGAATTGAGAGTGAAAATTAAATTGTAAGTCTGACTAATGGGAATAATAACTTATGTACCTTAATGGGGATAATAACTTATGTACCAAGAAAGCTATTACCTACAGTCAATTATAGTAAATACACAGGAAATCGTGTCAAAGTGTATGTAATGGGTCTATCAAGAAATAGAATTTTTTGAGCATGTTTGGAGAAGTATTCCAACAAAGAAAGAAAAACAGTGTCACCATTACTGACAAATATGCTCAAAATTTCATTTCCAGATTTCACATCTCTTTCTCATGTTTCTGATGTTTAGGAATTTTTCTATGATGCATCTGTGTGTGGAAATTCTTATATTTTCTCCTTTGGTTGCTATGTGTGGCTTCATGTATTTTCATCAGTTCTGGAAATTTCCCAAGTATTATCCTTTCAAATATTTATTTCTCCTTACTCTGTTCTCACTCCCTGAGATACTCATCAGTTATATGCTAGAATTTTTCCATTCATTTTACATTTTCAAATTCTTCTGTGTTCTTTTCCATCTTTATGTATTTCTATGCTGATGTTTTCTTCACATCTCTTTGTTATTAATTCTACCTATATCCAATTAGCACTTTTACCTTTTCTTTTCCAGATTTATTTTTCTTTTTAGGCTTTTACAGTCTTTATAGTCATTGCTCGTAATCTTTCTTTCTTGTCGGTAAGATAGTGTTTCTTCTTTCATTTTTCAGTACTGGGAATTGAGCCCCAATCCTTTTTAAAATTTTATTTTATTTTGTTTTAAGACAGGTTCTTGCCAAATTACTGAGTTACCCAGGTTGGGCTCAAACCTGTCATCCTCTTTCTACTTAATTTATCCATACTCTGCATCTGACAGTTTCGCTATGTGTCATGCTTTGAAGCGAAAGTCTGTTCTTCACCATGACCTCTGACTCTTTGGGAGTGTGCCTTCCCTTGTGTTTGGTGATCTTTGCGCAGTTTTGTTTGTTCTTTTGTGAAGTTCCAAGAGGATGCTTTCCACAAAAGTATTTGTATGTATTTCTTTTATGGACCAGAGGTCTCCAACTTCCCTTTGAAAATCTCAGGCCCAATTTATTAATTCTGTGGTTGGTCCAGGGCTCAGTATTCAAGTTGCTGTGTCACAGCATGAGACATAACCTTCTGGGCAGCCCTTCTCTCTGCACTGTTGTCTGTTTACTAGTCTCAGGTCTGGGCAGCTCATGGTTTAGGTTTTTATTATCATCGAATACTATGCTCTAACGAGGGTCCTTGCCACAGCAGATGAGTCCTGCAGACATCACCTGGTCCAACATACTGCTGGATACAGCTATGTTCCTGAAATAATTTTAACAATGTACTGCAAAGCCATGAGTGCTTATATCAAAAGTGAATGAGCATGGAATGATAAAATAGAATAAACTGGAATTATCTTAATACTGGAATACCTGGAATATGTTAAGTCTCTCTGGACTCTTTCATACTACTAACCCAACATCTCTTTTCTAACTTATCAAATTACTTTTCAAATTCATTTGTTTTACTACAGTGTTCCACATATTTTCATTAAAAAGTAAAAAAATGTTAAGTTTGCAAGTAAATTTACTGGTTCCATTACATAAATGTAATTCTCTAATTTTCAGTTTCTCTGTATAAAAAAATCATAAAAATTACAGAACTTATGCTGATGAGCATATATATATATATATATATATATATATATATTTGACATTAAGTCAGGTCATTTTAGTATATTGCTTAATTGCTTCTAGATGCTGGATTTTCCTTGCATTCTTTTACGTAAATCTGTTGTAACAAATAGAAAACTTAGTAGGAAGACATAGTGGAAGCAAAGTAATTCAAATGAATCAACACCATTATCTCAGAAGATAAACTTGATTTTTCAGTAGCTCACACTTATTTTTTATCAGGACAGTTGCAGAAAAGTGTGTTATTTTTAATCTGGGGGTAGTGAACATAGCCTGCTTCCTGCCTCTGTGATAGGAGGACCCAAGGGTATATCTTTTTCAAAAAGACTCAAGGATCCTTCCTCAGGTGATGGGAATAGGGGTGTTCAGGATATGAGCCTCTGTTAAACAAGGATATGTCCAGTATGAGGTGGGGTACTTGTCAGGCATTTCACAAGTGTTTATTGAATGAATTTTAAAAATGAACAAATCCTTTTAAAATAGGAAACCAATAATACAAAAAAAATCATGCTGATTGATCTGATGCTGAGATTTTATTCGCTCTTTTACTTAGCATGCCTTCTGCCCCAGTATATAGATGTATACACAACAAGAGAAAGACAAGATTGTAAAAATAATTTAATTTATTCCATCATGAATTTTTGAGATCAGATGAGTAATATATTGTATACCTAATATACTAGGATATATATTCAAGCTCCTACATTTTTATAACAACCCAAAAAGAAAGGAAGAATTGGGACTGTCTTTTCCTGCTTATTTTGTTCCACTAACTATAACTAGATTTTTCCTTCATTTTTTACATAATTTGAAAGTGGGGCACTGAACAAGCATGGGCTAATGTAACTAAAATTTATCTTGTGAGGAGGTAAAAATCAGTATCTGGGGGACTGTTCAGTATTCACACTGAAAACAGAATGGTTCAGTATGAAACATACTGGATCCCTGGCCAGTGTATTATGGCTTGGTGAGAAATGAAAGGCTGGGAAAGGTCCCTTGTGCCCACAGTCTCATCCCAGTCCTTTTATCTGTTCAACACAGACACTACTAGTGATGAAATTCTCTTCAGATACTAAGCAAATGGAGATGTGTTCTGATTTGCAATATTTTAACTATTTTTCTACAGTCGTGTTTAGGTGCTATTAAAGCCAGTCCTTGGAAAGAATTTTATATTGTCGTGTTATCCTTTCCTATTCATTCTGTTGCCTCACTAAAATCAAGAGATGAATACAGAGTACAACAGATAGCTCAGCACCATGCTAAATAGAAGCTCACTCAGCTTTTATTTGCTTTCTCTTTCTTTGGAAGTTTCTTAGATAAACAAGGAATAAGGGTCACTTTTTCAGACCATTTGGGTCAATAACATACCTCATAGAATTCAGCATGCAGACCTGTAGAATTTGAGCCTTCCTTCTGTAATGTAGGGAGGTCAGACTGAAATCAGAAAGGCAGCAATCAAGGGCTCTGTCCCAGATCTATGTAAAAAGAGTTTCCTGACAGGCAGAACAAATCCTGAATGGCATCA
Source organism: Hydrochoerus hydrochaeris (assembly GCA_004027455.1). Taxonomy (NCBI): domain Eukaryota; kingdom Metazoa; phylum Chordata; class Mammalia; order Rodentia; family Hydrochaeridae; genus Hydrochoerus; species Hydrochoerus hydrochaeris. The sequence goes on along the minus strand of PVLA01006387.1, from coordinate 26,095 downwards.
AGCCCAGTTATCTCCCACTAGGCAGCTCCCATAGAATTAGCAGAGCATTTTCTTAAATGATGAACGTTTAAAATTATCTCAAGACTAATGAGACACATACCTGACAGAAGGAAAAAGTAGAGGAAATTTATCATAGAATTTTTATTAGGATAGTCTGTACACCTTTTTAAAAAAATTAATGGCAATATCTACTATGTGCTATGTGCAGATAGTTGATCAATTTTCCTCACATATTTTTCCAATCACATACGGAAATAAGAGCGAAATCCAAGTATTCGTATTGTAATGTAATTTGTGATGAATAGCACAAAGTATGAAAAAATAGTAAAGTAACTCCCAAGTACACAGAAAAGGAGAGGCAAGAAGCTTTGTCTTCATTTAGATTCATTTAAGTATATATTTACAGTAGTTGAAATTGGTCCAAGGATAAGACAAATATAGCGTATTCCTAAAGAATTTGGGAAAACTAAATTTACACCACAGTCACTTCAATGACTTAAAGTAGAAGATAATGTTGTGAAACTTGCATTGTCACTGTTGAAAGTAAAATTGTAAAATGGTGCATTACCAGAAGGTGGTCAGCGATGATTATTGGCCTAAGAACATGAGCAAAGCAGCCTCTGTAACAGAGAATTTCCCAATCTGGTTCATCAAGCCAGCAATTTCTTTTGATTCAACACCCAGTAGAGTCTCTGTAAGAAGTTGACTCTTATTGCCTGGGAAAATGCTCTTCTACAAATGTGATATAGACCTTTCCATTTATGTAGGTTATAGCTGTCATTATTAATTAAGTTACTGACATTCTACAGTGCATACACTCATCTGTTCCATTAGATCAGTTAACGTGCATTCTTGCCTGAGAAACACTTCTGCCCAGAATGTGTTGTTCCAAAGTTTCCAGGCCTACTGGATGAAGCTTAACATTGGTGAATCCCTCAGTGCTATTCAATGGCTAGTCATTGCCCTCTGATAACATGCTAATCTTATAAACACTCCCCAGATCAAGGAAAATGTAAGCCAGATATTACAATATGAGATCAGCTAAGTATATACATTTCAATGCTAGCCATCATCATCAGGGAAACCCAATCTTTGAACAAACTGTAGAGGCTTGTTAAATAAAGGAACATGCTGAGTGGGAAGCAGAAAAGCCAAATCATAAGTGAGATGCAAAGGGATATGCACACCAAGAAGGCAGGGGCTAGAGAGAAGACTTTTGTCAGGAAATAGTGGGAGATATTTTAATAAATGTGGGCTTGGCTGTTGTGATTGCCCAGAACTGCTAGAATCAGACTTGTGAACAGTAGTGAGTGGGAATTTAAGAAAACTATCAGTTTTATTTAAAACACAGATATACTGTGCAGCTAGCAAGATTGATACAATTGAAGTACAATTTAACATAAATTTGGAAGCCACTGTCATGAAACAGCTATTGCTTCAAGTAAAATGGAGGCAAGTAGATGAATGAAAGGAAGGTACAAGTGTAAGAATGGGGAAGGAAATTTCTATTAAAGTATCCAATGATTTCTAGCCTTCCTTTTGCTAAGATTTTGAGAAAAAAAAAATTGTGCCAATGGAAAGATAGCTGAGACAAAAAAGTCAGAAAGATCATTTTGCCTCATTTGGACAAGAGATGAGCTGATCCAAGTAAGTTGGATGTAAGAATAATGTTAAGTAGGCAGCACAGAAGATATCAGCAAAAAATTCTGAGGACCCAATGGACAGGACAAAGACCATGAAAATGAATGGGTAAAGATGCCATCTTGGATAAGCTTGTACTGTATAGGTTTGTTAGATCAAGAAGCATGGTGAGGTAGAGCCAGCTTGAACAGTTTTTACAGAGTAGAACCAGGGAATAATGAATTGAGGTTATTTTAGTGGGAGAAAAATGAAGTCCCCAGGCAAAGAAACAGATCTTAGTAAGGGAGACTCCAATTGAGAACTGTAGGTCTGAGAATGGTAAATTATAATGGTTTATAGTAAAGTTTATCTTATGGAATCAGGAGTGGGATAAGGTTACCAATTAACCAGTAGGCCAGGTTATTTCAAGTTAGCCTTTATCTGAACTGATAATCACTCTGTTCGGATCTCAAGAAAAGTTACAAATTGGAATCCCTCTGTGTTGTTGGCGGGAATGAAAAGGGGTGCAGTTGCTGTGGAAAAGTTTGGTAGTTCCTTAAAAAGCTTGTATAGAATTACCATATGACTCAACAGTTCCTCTCCTGGATATATATCCCAAAGAACTGAAAATAAGGATTCAAATGGATGCTTGCCTACTGGTTCTCTTTGAAACATTATTCCCAGTTGCCAAAGGTATAATCAACCCCAGTGTCTATCCATAGATGAATGAATAAACTAAACAATGTATTACATATATACAAGTAAATATTATTTGTACACAAAAATAGTGAAATCTTTATATATTTACAACTTGGATGAACCTTGGGAACATTACATAAAGTAATATAAGCTAACTACAAAAGGACGATGTTATGTGATCTCATTTGTATGAAATATCAATGATAAAACTCATAGAGACAGAAAATAGATTATCAGGGAATGGAATAATAAGAAGTTATTGCTTACTGGCTAACAATTTCTATTTGAAGTGATGGAGAAGTTGGGTAAACAGATGGTGGTAATGGTTGCAAAACTGTGAACATAATTAATGCCACTGAATTACAAAAAAAATGATTAAAATTTGGAGGTAACCAAGATGTTCTTCATTAGGTGAATGAAGAAATAAACTATTTCACATTTGAAAACTGGAATATTATTCAGTACTAAAAAGAAATGACTTATCAAGATTTGAGAAGACAAAGAACAACCTTAAATGCATATACAGGAGTTTAACTCAGTGGTGCAACACCTGCCTTGCAAGCATGAATCCTGAGTTTAATTCCTGGTATCCCCCCCAAAAAAAATGCATATTATAAAGGGAAAGAAGCCAATGTAAAAAGGCCACCTACTGAATGACTCCAAATATATGACATACTAGAAAAAGCAAAACTCTAAAGACAATAAAAGGGAATGTGGTTGCCCGGGGTTAGGGAGAGGAAAGAACATGATACTATGGAGTTGTATACATAGCATTATACATGTGTCCCAACTTATAGAATATGCATCACTACAAGGGAGTACTAAGTGTAACCTATGGGCTTTCACTTATAATGGTGTGTCAAGGGAGGTTTATAAATTATGATAAACCACTGTGGTAGAAAATTTTGACATTGGGAGAGATGCATGCTGAGGAACAGTGTGGTATATGAGAAATCTGTATTTCAGTTTTTCTGTGAACCTAAAACTGCTCAAAAATAGTTATATATTTTTTTCTTGTTATACATTTTATACATATAATTTATCCTAAATAAATTTCTTAAAAGGTATTAAGGAAAGCTGCAAAGGCTGCCATAGTATGTTAAGTGGGTAAGACAGAAACAGTCTATGCCTATGGGTTACTGAGAGGCCTGCTTCTCTCTTCAGGCCAGTTGCCCTGAGACTGGTGTACCCAAACTTGGATGGCACTCTATGGCCCCAAGAATGCTCAGAGTCAGGCCTGTGGACATGCATTACTTCCTTCCTAATTAGGATGAGCTCCACTGCCAGTTTCTGCTGCCAGAATACACATGTGGACCGGGAAAATTTTTGAAGAGCTGGATTCTGAAACTGTGCATTTGGTAGCATGCCAGAATACAGCTTTGGCTGGAAAAATTGGTCTAAATTTAAATACTTCCTTGTTGTTCTTCAGACTTGTTTATATGTGCGTGGACACAGTTGAGTTTTGTGGGCAGAGTATCTTTTTGTCAACATGAAGAAGATGAATCAGTATTTTGTTGTCTAAAACAGCCCTTGTGTTAAGCCTTGATTCTCCTAAGCTTTGATAAGTGTCCTTAAGCCTTTGAGCCAAGGAGAACTTGGAATCCAACTATTTAATTGGAGGTTTTCCAGTTCACAGTAGTTAATTTTTTGTCAACTTGTCTCCTTAATTTAGAACAACATTCAAAGAATAATCACTAAACCTCACATTAGTTTAGGCCTATTTCTAGACTGCTGTGTAGAATATTCAGAACTAAAAGACATTTATTGTCTTTCAAGGATTTTTAGTAATATTTTGTAGAGAAAAAGAAGTTGCTTAGAAATTTAATAATTTGAATAGTTAAGTGGGCTAGTTTATTATTTTTTCAGTGAATATAGCATTAGTTTGCATAGTAAATCATACTACATCTGCCTCCACTATGGAAATTATTTTTAGAATTGGACAATTAGTGCAATCTTTTGCAATATTCAAATCTTGATGTAAGAAATAAAGCTGATGCACTTTTATGGTCAGGAACCTACTCAAACTTAATTCATTATTCTATTCTCTCAAGTTTGGGTTTTTGTCTTTGATGAGAGTTGTATAGTGGTTAACGTTTTTGACAGCTGGTGTATATGGCAGTAGATATTGTTATTGTTGCATTTCCAGATTTGTCTTCCTTTTTTCTGTGCCAGAAGAAGGAATAAAATTATCTGATTTAAATGTGTTTATTAAATATCCTGTATATTGGGCTAAATTCAGTCACAGACAAGATAAGCACAGCCACATACAAGGCTCTTCGAGGGAAGACAGGTCTGGCATCTTGGGACAATAGATTTGTGACTGTCATCATAAATTATTTCAGTAAGAAAGAAGTAGAGAAAGTATGTATAGCAATCAGCTTGACTGCCCAGGGAGCCTTTTTGACAAGGTCAGATTTTAAAAGGGCACACAAAGTCTTACTCATTAAATTAGCTGATGACATGATCCTCAGAAAGATAGAATGTGTTGGCTGACAAGATTCAAAAGAATCTCAGCAGGCTAGAATGATGAGTCAAATCCAGAAAGAAGAAAGTTAAAAGGAATAATGTCAAGGTCTGGCACTTGGACACAAAAAAGACACCACCTTCAGAGAATAAAGCATATATGGTTAGCAAGTATGGAAAAGTTTTAGTTGAAAATAAACTAAAATTGTGAATCATCAATATGGCAAAAGCTTTCCAAATGTGCATAAGCTTTCCAAGGTGCTTATGCAACTCAAGCCTTTATTAACAGACTATGGTATTTAGCAATAGGGAAATGATATCATAATTCAATTCAGTGTAGTAGATGCGTTACCCCACAAGACCTGTTTTAAACCTGTTCTTCAGCTGACTTAATATTATCACACCATTAAAGCTCCCTGAGAAGCTGAATATCTTGGAGATGCTGTCTCCTGATTTAATTGGTCCATAGTGACAGAGGTGTTCTAGGATAATACTTGTCAAATCAGCTGTGTAAATGACTGTTATTTGCTTTAAGTTCAATCTGATGTATTTGAAAAGTGCAAAAATCACATCACTGGATGTTGTTGCAATGTCAAATGGCTGCCGAAGCTTCTAAACTCAGCCATCTTTATGTGGGACTTGTGGCAGCCTGTAGGTCCCACCTTAAGAAACATTGATCCTAACATGAAGCCAGAGTGATAATCCATGAGTTTAGAATCAGTCACTGACTTGTAACTTCTTAAATTTCCACTTGCATTTTGTACTTTGGTCTGAGGACACTTTTTAGTTAGGACCACTGTCTTACATTTTGAATATACTCAGTGTACATAGGAAAATATTAGACCTTTATCAGATGTACTATATCTCAGGCATTATCTCAGACCCTTAGAGAAAAAAGGTGACTCAACTCCAGAATTTGCTTTCAGTAGACTCCTATTTATATATAGGCAAGGGCAATGTAACTAGCATTCATGTAGACTATTAAGATACAAATGAGTATGTGGTTTAATAATATCACATGCATGGAGGTAGTATAGGCAAAACCTGTGACTTCCAAGGGTTCTATAAATTTACAGTGAGGTCCACTCTTTGTATGTTTAAAAATATCCCCATAGTCCAACTTGGTAGAGGATAAATAAGAATAGATACATGATATACTCTCGATAAATGTTTCTCAATTAAGAGATTCTTTGCCATACTTTTATAATAGTTGTGTCATCGTGCTAAGCACCTATTAAAATGTACATAAATGAATCACTGTCATCTCCCAAATGTTGCAACCAACATAGAAACCTGGAGACCTTCTTTAAAACAAAGAGATATCAATAAAAACTGTTCTTAAAACTTGGTGTGCATAGAATCTCTGCTAGATTTTAACAATATGCTATTCACAGGCCTATTGGATTTCTCAGTAACAACCCCCAGAATTCATCTCTCAGTTGTATCAAGTGGCTGGAAATAGCTGTGCACTGCTGCTTTTAAAAGTTACCAGGGCTAAGCTTGGCATGTTGGCACACCTGTAATCCCAGCATTTGGAAGGCTGAGGCAGGAGCATCACCACAAGTTTGAGGTCAACCTAAACTGCATAGCGAGTTCAAGACCAGTCTAAACTACATATTGAGACCCTATCTTAAACAAACCAAAGCCAAACAAACCAAAACCAAAAAAATCCCATAAAGCGTGGAAGTTACCAGGACTTATTATTTTAGTCTTTGTACAGACTGATTTATCCCTTTAAACATCTCTCAACTGTGCAGTGTGTTGAATTTGGTATGAGGCTGCTGCTGCTGCTTTTTCAGAGCAGCTGGGGGACATTCATTAGCCAGACTCCGAGGGCGTGTATGGCAGTAATATTTTCTTTTACTAGTGATCTCTGAAGTGCTAAATACTGTGCCTCCCATATCTACAGGAAATCTTGAATCTCTATTTTCCGGCTTTAAGACAAAGCATTAGGTCTTACTCAGCTAGGTAAATTATGAACAATCTAGTCCCTGAGTCCTGGAGATAGAAAAGAAAAATGATTCAAGTTCACTAGTTAAATACTTTCATTTAACAAAGGGCAGAGAGCATAGTCCTTTCTCTCTAGTAGATATAAATAAGAATTGAAACATAATTTTTCTTAAATGATTTTCAAACTAATCTGTCAATAAAAAATTCTTTGATTTAACTCTATAAACCTCAGTTTGGCCTCATTCGTTTTATCTTTTTAACCCAAACATAAATATTCTTTTGTTCTTCTTCTCCTTTCCTAAATTTCTCTCTCTTTCTTTGCTTTGGCCGTTGTTGAAATATCTATTTGTCTGCTCAGAGTTAATGACCTCTTACTTTTTTTCTTTTTTCCTCCTCATTTTTGTTTTTCTTAGCACTTGGTAATTTGCTTCTCATATATAAACAAAAGCAGAAGCATTTTATACTGTATGTGAAGTATTGACTATTCTGTCAAAGAGATTGTATGCACCTCTGACCTTACTACACTTCCGTGATTAATTGTTTTTCTTTGTGCAGGTTATCATGTGGAGGAGGGTCAGTGTTAGGAAAGAATTCAAGAAAATTCTGTGGTTGCTTCTGATAGTGAGTGAGTAGGAGTAGGAGACATAAACAATTGCCAATTTTATAGGAGTTAGGACTTCAATATAAAATATATTTTTAAAATAAAGCAATAGTTTCCAGAAACTACTTTTTTTAAAAAGTGCCTTCTGTGTTACAGCAAGTTTTCCCATTATTCTTGCATACCTGCTTTGCTTTAAGCAGAATATCAGACATGTACTTTAACCTCTGCTCTCCTGTGATGAGTAACCAGCAGGGCCTACTCTACAAAATCTAGTTCTGTGCCTGATGGCTGGCAATCATATAAAAATAGAAAAGAATTTCCCTAATTCCATTTTCAAGCTCAGAATTTGATCTCACCAAGCCTCAATTTTCTCATCTGCGCAATGCAGATTAAAAAGCAGATAATTCCTTCCTCACCCAGCAGTACAAATCTAGTACATAAGAAAAATTGAGCAAGTGGTCATTTTGAACATCCATCCTTGTATTAATCAGTTATCCTATCACTGCACACAGTACCTGACACCAACATTTTAAAGGAGGAGTTTACTTGGCTCATGGTTTCAGAAGATTCAGTCCATGGTTGGCTGGCTCCAAGGTAGGAACATAGTGTCTAATGGGTGTAGTGCAACAAAAATACTTACTTTGTGATAGTCTGGAAGCAGAGCAGGGGAACAGTGGTAGACACAAAAAGTTGAGGGGCCAACTATAGACCACCAGGGCACATCCCTTTCCCACACACATGCTTTACTAGTCTCCAGGTAGCTCTCAAGCCAGTCAAGCTGACAACTCACCTTAACCATCACACCCTTATACTGTCTTGTGTGTAACTGTGCTCAAAATCTACAGCTGCTCCTCCCTAGGATGTGGGTTTTTCCTTCCCTTGATCTCTTCTTTTTTATAAGACCTTTTCTGTTTCCTTAGTTTCCCCTGCCCCCTCCCCTTTTTCTTTCTCACATATTCCTTAAATCTGTGAACTGTTTTCTGTTCTGCCAACCAGGGGGCATTCTTTCAGCTCCAAGCTAAAGATATCAATGACCACTCCAAGCTAAAGATATCAACGCCACTCCAAGCTAAAGATATCAATGACCTTTATCATGAAATAAGGAATCCCCCTCCCATCATATTCTCCTACCATCCCACTTGGGCCAGCAGATTGCAAATTCTCCTGGAATTAGATTAGCTATTACACAGTTAAAAATCTTCCCAACCTGACAAGAGGACTATTACCTGGCATGCTTCTTACTTGATTGCTTTTGCTTTTTTCTCCAGAAGGTATTATCATGAATAGTTTCACAATTGAGTCTATTTACCATATTTACAATTCTGCCTGCCTGCTTTTGTTGCTTTTCCTAAAACACATTTTGCTACATCTATTTCAAACTGCACTACCGTAACTCTTATTTAAAGCTCTAGGGGATGAGAACAGATGTGAAATTCTCCTGCAGTTAGAAGATATCAGCACCACTGTGGTTCACCACCGATATGAACCAACAGATAATTACAGTTTAAAATTAGTGTTTTAATGAACTAGTCTTAGGAAATGTAAAGTGAAATCTCCCAGGCTGGAAACAAGCAGAAAGAAATGCATGAAGTAAGAAGTCCAACAGATGGATGGTCAGCAGGTGCTGGTCTGATTGAGAATTGAATGTTGCAATTTTTATGTGCTGCACAAAAGGGAATGAAGCCCGTATTTAAAGGTGAACAGAAATGTCTTAAAAGCCATGTCAAATTCTAATCAATCATGGATGTGAGGCTTCAACCCCAAAACCTCAAATTAAATATCAGTGCAAAATATGAGGAAATAAATTTCTTATCCATTTAAACCTAATGTCAAGGCTCTCTTTTTCCCTTTCAGAAATTAATGGTATTATTAAATATTTATGTATCCTGATACCCAGCAGTAATTGTTAGTAGTATCATAAATTGTTTCAGCAAAATAGAAATTTTAGAAACCAGGTATTATTAGGTGAGAAGAATGAATTGTTATGGTTAATTTTTTAAAATGTTTACAGAGCCAAATATGTATTTTACTAAGGGCTTGGTGATTATAAACCCTATTTAATTAAAGTAAAAAACATAGATAATGTTGAAAATGATTTGAATTCGAATTAAAAGGACTATTAGCTACATCTCTATAGGGGTCATAAAGAGAACTCAGTTCTGCTTATTTTCAAGGGCTCACTTGCTCGGGGGAACTGGGATTAGTTGCTTAAACTCTCTGTGTCCTGATCTCTCATCTGCAAAATGAGGTTATTGCCATTTGCCTTACATGGCTTACTGGGAAGTAGGGAAAAGGAATTCAGTGATGCCCTTATACTGTACAGGTCAGCACAGTGTGATAAAATTATATAGGGTATGCATTGACAAAGACCTGCCACATATAAGCACACTGTGCTTGGCTTCTATCATAATATATTTTGGCTTCCTGAAGGATTTTTAATTAAAGATTGGTATTAAGAAAATGCACATGAACATATTTCCATGGCTGGTGCTTTGCAGCCCAGCAGGAGACCATCAGGTAGGGAAGTTGCTCTCTCAGAGCTCTGACTCAGACTAATCCCTGCAGAAAATGCCCCCCTCCCTCCAAACATCTATTCTCAGAGGCCAGCATAGCCAGAACTGCCCTCACTCCCACCCCTGTCCTAGACTAGCTGCTATGTTAACCTACTGGCATCTCTTCCCTGGTCCATCTGTTCTCCTGGCTGCCCCTAGGCCATCTCATCCAGGCCAGGTGCTGGATGTTACTCTAACAGAGAGTAACTGCTACATAAGCCATAAAGCCAAAAGGGAAATGTCTTGTTCTCTCTTCCTCTATGCTATTAAGAGTGATTCTTCTTTATAAACTATTCACAAGGTATCAATGTAACAAAGGTTGTATTGTTTCTTTACTGTCTCTACTTTATAGCTCCACCCTGAGGCTAGCTGAGATTAGATGGGAGGGGCGAGAACCTTCTGTCCCTCAGAAACTTCTATTACTCTTTTCTCCAAAGGCTACAGGGCAACACTTTTATTTCAGTAAATAATTTACTCCTTCTGCCCTCAAGAGATTAAGAACTATACTTCACTGACAACTGCAAAATGGGTAGGTCCTCCTTCCAATTATCTCTATTTACACAGTTAAAACTTTATTATTTATTGTGGACTAATTTGGTAGGCTGCTTTATATTGTATGTATTGGTTTGCTTATGTCTGTGTATACTCACATATTCATAAGCATTTTCAGTACTTTTTCATTGTAACATTTATTAATCATCAAATCCCTGGTGTTTCCCTAAGCATCATATAGGCAAGTCTAAAATTTTAAATGCCAAATTGTTTAATCTCCAGGCATTGAAGTAGTTTGAGTCTCAAAGTTAATTATTTTTCATTATCTCAGGAAAACTGTAAGATTTAACTGAGTCTACTGCTACAAGCAGCTGTTTACCTGAATATATTAACACTGGCCTGGGCATATTTTAGTTTCAGAATTATGCTTGGGAGGAGTTTATTAAATTTGTATCTGTTGTTTTCAAAATACAGTGACACACTGGTTGTTGCTACAAGCTCAAACTTTCCACTCAAATAGCAAAGCTCAAAAAAAAAAAATTCTGTTTGGTGTTGTACTTTTTGTTCCACAGTCAAACCAAAAAACCAATTTGAGAAAATCTGAATGGGCCAACTTACCTGTCTTTGCCTAGCCTTAGACACAGAGATGCTGCAGTCTAAGTGCCACTGTCACCCAGACAACATATTGTGCCTGTGTTAGTGAATTAAAACATTCCCCATTGTGCTTTTCTGTGTGTGTGTATGTATGTGTGCACATATGTGTGCATGTGCACTTTATTTGCATAAATATCATAACCAGAGAAAATTAGTGATACCAGCAGTAAAGCTAAAAGGAAAATTATGAGAAGCAGGATAGTTAAAGAAATCATTGCAAAATTTATTAAAGTCCTAGAAGAAAGAAATTTATAAGTATAATTTTTGGACCTAAGGACCACTGACTTGGTTTTTCATATTTTTTATAGAAAAAATACGTTCAATTCTCAAACTTTTCAGTATTCAACATGAATTTATAATAAAATGTTCAACAATGGAAGTGTCTCAGTATAGAAATGAATTAAAATGTTTGGGAGTTGAATGTGTATTTATTAGAAAACCACCATTCTTCCCAATTTTTAACTAAAAGTATTTTGGCATACTCATTCCAACATTTTTCCATTATTTTTAATATACAGTGTAGCCCAAATAGTACCTTATGTACAATTCTGTACGTATTTTAAGCAAACATTTCTCCATGTTGTTAAACCCATTGTCATCACAGTGTGGTGGCACCTGTGCAATTCCAGTGCTCTGCGAGACTGAGGCTAAGTGCCCAATTTCAAGTCCTTTCTCGACAATTTAGTGACATAGTGAGACCCTGTCTCAAAAAATGAAAAAGGACTGGAATTGTAGCTTAATACAAAAGGTTTTGGATTCAATCCCAATATCAGAAAAAAGTTATCATTTTTAAATACCACAAAATAACCATTTAAATAAATGTGTCAAAATTATTTTGCAGTTTTCTTCAGCTTTTAGAGTATATATGTTTTTATTGTAGCATGAATAATACTATATTGACTATTGTGCATAGTCAGTGTTGTAGATAATTTCTTAAGGATAATACTCAAGAAATCCAATTGTTATATCACAGGGAATGAGGAGGATTTTAGGACTTTCTGTACATGTTATAAATTGCTTTTTATAAAAGTACCACCAACTTATATTGCCATAATATACTGGGGGGGGGGAATCATTTCAAGCAATAGTTATTTTCATTTCAGTCAAAAAAATTACTTTGTTGTTTTCATATATTTCATATTTGCTGTTTTCTTAGAAAATCATCTGTTGTTTAATTTATACTTAGTAATGAGGTTGCAATTTTTATTGAATGTTAATATTCTCCATTTATTTTTCTCTAGAGAGACTTGCCTTGATGCATTAATCTGTAAGTTTATTTTATTTTTCTCCAATAGCTTGTATTATTTTTCAAGCTAGAAAAGTAATGTAGACTTAACATGGAAGGTGAAACATGGTCAAGAGAACAAAATAAGAAGCATCAAGAATCCATTTTCTTGAAACAATCAGCTAATGTTTTAAATTCTGCCAGCAATGTTCTTTTTTCTATTTGCCAAGAATTTTTATTGTGTAGGTAAGCTAGTCAACAAATGTGTATGCTTCCTTCACTTAAAGATACTTTTTCATATTATTATTGTCTATAATTTTAATGAATTGATCCCTATATAAGTTATATTTCTATGCTTTTGTTAAATGTACACACAATATTTTAGTTGCTTTTTTGCATTCTGAGACAATATACCCAACACCCAAAGTTAAGGGAGGAAAGGTTTCTGTAGAACACAGTTTGTATAGGTTTCAGTCCATAGTTGACTGTCTCCAAGGTGGGGTGGCATGACAGAGGGTCATTGTGGAGGAGAAACAATTCATGGGGAGTAGAAGACAGGAAGGCAGCAAGCAGCAAGGTGGTGAATCAGTAGCAGTGGCAGCAGAAGCAGCAGCAGCAGCCTTGCTTCTGTCCCTTTATATACCTCTCGGCTATCTGCCTTTTGGGTGATGCCATTCAAACCCAGGGTGGGCCTTCCCATTATCCACACTATGCTAAACAAATCAATGGGTGATTTGTTAATCATGTACCCATAATCCCAGCATCACACAGTTTGCCAGCATCATACACTTTAGATGCAGCCACCTCTGAAACTTCAACCTGTGTATGCATGAGGCTTTGAGGGAACAGCTAGATACAAGCCATGGCATACTGTATATTTTTCATGATAAATAATTCAATAATTAACATACTTATGTAATTGTTAGCACAATTTCTTTTAAATTTTTAATGAATATTTGGGAGAATAGTTTATATATGATAGGGTTAAACTACTCTAAGACTGTAGTTCCAGGAGTTTTGACAAATGTACACATATATGAAATCATCACCTGAATCAAGATGTAAAACTTTCCATATACTCAGAGAGTTCTCTTAAATTCTTTAGTGGTCAACACACTAACTCCTTGGTCAAAGGCAAACACTGATCTGCATACATATGGGTTTGTGTACTGCAAAATTTCATATCAGTGTAAGCCTACAGTTGTAGTTTTACTTTCTGAGATCTTTTGGAAATTTCTTCCTGTTGGTACATGATATAAATAGTCTGTTCTTTCTTATACTAAATATTATTATACTATGTAAAATTTTCATTTATATTTGTTCTGTAATTGCTTTTCACTGATTTTTATCAACATAATTATGTATTATTTCTCATTTGAATATATTATTTAATTTTCTATATTCGATGGTTCATTAGTTAAACACTTGGCTTGTTTACATTTCAGGATTTTTACAAGCTAAATTCATATAACTACTTCATATATAAAAGTCTTTATTCAGACATTTATACTCATTTTTGTTGGTAAGATAGCTATGGATAAAATTCCTGGGTCTCAGTGATGGTATAACATCCAGATTGTTTTCCAAAGTTGCTTTTTAAATTTTACTTCTCTACCAGCAGTGTGCAAGAGTTTTAGTTAATCCACATCTTCACCACTACTTGATATTACCAATCTTTCATATTTTAATAATCCTAATGATTATGTAGTGCTGTCTCATATGGGCTTAATTTTCATTTTCCTGATGACCTATGAGGGGCAGCATTTTGTAATGAATATATTACCCACTTCAGTCTTCAGTAAAACATATCTTCTTTTTGGTCAGCTCTGCTTTCAGTTTTGCTACTTATCTTCTTATTATTGAGTTAAATTAGTTGTTTGTTATTTTCTAGGTACAAACCCTTTTGTCAGATAAATGTATTGTATATATGTTTCCTAAGCTGGTAAGCTTGCCTTTCATTTTTTAAATTCTATCTTTCAAAGAGCAGAAGTTAATTTTGATGGAAAACAATTTTATTTTTGACCTCTGATTCCTATTTTTACAGCTTATCTAAGAAATCTTTGCTTATCTCAAGGTCTTAATTAATATTTTTTATCTCTGGGGCTATGGATTTAGCACAGCAACATAAGCGCCAGCCTGGCAAGGGTGAGGTCATGAGTTTGATCCCCAGTATTTATTTCTTATTTAGAGGTTTTATAATTTTAACTTTTACTATGTCTATAACCCATTTAGTGTTAATTACTGTGTGTGGTGCTGAGGGTTATTTGTATATCCAGATGTTTCATTTGTTGAAAAAGTATACTCTTTCTCCTTTTAATCACTTTAGCAATTTGGTCAAATGTTTATTGAAATAAATGGGTTTATTTCTGGGCTGTTTATTCACTTCCATTGATCTGTGTTTGTTACACATGTTAATACTTTAAGACATCATTTCCGTCTTAAGGCAGTTTTCTAGACACGGCATATTGGGCTCAAAGAATACTATGTTTTTTAAGACTACTGATTCTTTTTGATTATTTGTTGTTTTTTTTTTGTGTGTTTTGGTAACAGAGATCTAACTCATGACCTTATGCTTGCCAGGCAAGTGCTTACTCTACTGAGCTAAACCCTCAGCCCCTAGACTACTGATTCTTATGCTTAAATTTTCTCTCTGGAAAGACTGTTTATTTTTACAGGCACTGTCTAACCTTCAACATTGAGTGTTTCACCTAAACAAAACAAAAGGTTGTCAACTTAATTTTTGGAAAATGTTTTATCATTATTTTTCAATAGATATTTATCTATTCACCACAGTATTCATTGGCTATATTTTTTTTTCCTTTAAACTGTGTGGTTTTTTGGCATTTATCTATATTTCAATTTTGAACTTTTCTTTGTAAGTAAATCTCTTTATATAAAGATATGATTTTCCCTTCTGTATGTGTAGCAAATAATTTACCAGTGTCATTTTCATTTTAACTTAGATTTCTGATATCAAAAGCTACCTAATATTCATTATTTATCTCAGAATGGACTTTGAGCATGTTATAGAATTTTCCTCATTAAAAATATGTTAAAATTTTGAAGCAAACTATACAAAGTATTATAAATATTCCTGTAGGAAGAATTCCTTCCTCACATGCATGTGCTTGTAGAGTTCTTTCTTTTGAAAAAATTTACTTATAGAAGTGCTAAATATTTCTTGTTAAAGTTATCCCTACATATATTAAACTTCATGATGCTACTATGAACATCTTTTTCAAATTAATACATCTTAACTTTATCAGTGTTAAAATATAGAAAATGGCATTTTTATTTATAAATCTTTTATCCATCCTCTTTGCTGAACTATCATCAGCTTGAAATCATTTCAT
Organism: Hydrochoerus hydrochaeris; assembly: GCA_004027455.1. Taxonomy (NCBI): domain Eukaryota; kingdom Metazoa; phylum Chordata; class Mammalia; order Rodentia; family Hydrochaeridae; genus Hydrochoerus; species Hydrochoerus hydrochaeris. The sequence continues at coordinate 10,486 of PVLA01006387.1, read as the reverse complement.
TTGCTACCTTTGTATTTCCTATTGCAAATTCTTTTTCTCAGTAGCAGTAATTTAATTATTTTGTTGCAGGGGTTTTTCTTTCTATCTTACTGAACAAACCAGAAATTCTGTTGAAATTTAAAATAATTAAAGCAATAGTAGATACATGTTCTTAAAACCACAGAGATCACTTACAGACCATACAAAACTACAGAGTATTGTAAAATGAAGGTAGTTTTCTAGACATATCATCTCAGCATCAAAGGGTATTACACTTCCTTAAGGCTGCTGATTCATATGCCTAGAGTTCTGTAGAAAGATCCCACCTGTCTATTCTCCCAGGCAGTTACTTAAACTTCAACATGTGTTGTTTTACCTAGAAAAGTGTCAATTTAGTTTTTAGAAAATACATCAAAAATTAGTTGAGATCAGAAGTATAGAGATTTTCTAGGTTAACTCTTAATGGGTTTGTGTATTCCCCTTATAACTTAGGTACTGTGTTTTACATAACATCTGAGTGACGTTAGAGGAAAGTTCACTATCTGTATCAGTTTCCTAGGGCTGCCCTAACACAGTAAGGTAATCCTCCCTTTTCCACGAGACATACATTCTGAGACTTTCAGTGAATGCATGAAACCTTAACTAGTCCTGAACTCTACATATAGCATATTATATACATCTATGATAGCATTTAATTTCTAAGTTAGGTGTACCTTAAAAAAAAACAAGTAATAAAATAAAAGTTATAAAAATATACTGTCATATAAGTTATGTGAATGTGGTCTCTTTTAAAATAATAAAGACAGATATTATCTTTATTTGACACCCATATCACAGAAAGTGAAACTGCAGATAAGGAGGGGGGACCAATGTACTAAAACTATCAGTTTTAGACAATGTAGGCTTATTCTCTCAGTTTCTAGGTCACATCAGAAAGAAAGAGAAATGATCTTTTTGTTTGTTTGTTTGTTTGTTTGTTTGTTTCCTTTTTCAGCTTTCAGCAGCCCCAGGTGTTCCTGGACTAGGCCCAGCATAATTAGGACGTTCGCCCCTATCTTTAGAGGTAGCATGTGTCTGTCTGAACAGGGCCCTCTACTCTGTGTACTTTTCCAGTAAAGATACCAGCCCTATTAGATTAGGGTCCACCATATGATTTCATCTTAGTTTTGTTTCACCTGAAGTCTCTTATTTCCAAACAAGGTCAGATTCACAGGTACCCAGAGTAAAGCTCATTAAAAGAAAAATATCTGGAAAAAAATGAATTTTGTTTTGTTTTGTTCTGTTATGTTCTGTTGAGACAGGGTCTCACTATCTATTTCAGTCTGGCTTCCAGCACACTACGATCCTCCTGCCTCCATATCCTGAGTGCTGGCATTACACCCACCACATCCAGCTGGGAGTTTATTTGAGCAAACAGTTTATGAATTGGGAAACTTCAAATGCAAAAAGAGGTTAATATGCCACTGACAACATGTCAGAGGCTACTATTTATTGAGTAAACACAAATAAAACAAAGCAATTATTTGATTGGCTACAGTTATAAAATTTCCATTTTTTATTCACTTTGTTGGAAATTTCTCAACCTCCTAATTACATGTTGAATGCTTTTGGTTGGCTAAGGTTGAACGTTTTCCTTCCCTTCTCTTCCCCTCCCTCCCTCTTCCCCTCTTCTCTTCTCTTCTCTTCTCTTCTCTTCTCTTCTCTTCTCTTCTCTTCTCTTCTTCTCTCTCTCTTTTCTTTCCTGTAACATAAGCATTTACCCAAAACCCAAGTTAAGTTTTGCTTCTGTTTGCAGTTAATGAAAAGCTAAGGCTATTTTTCAGATCCAACTGTGTTTCGTTTTGTTTTGTTTTGCCTTTTGCGCAGAAATTTTTCAGATCTGATCTCCATTTCAATTTTGCTTTAACATACTTCAACATGCCTTTCAAGGGGGCACAGTCTGACCCATTACATCAGCATGGGAACAGGCTGTTTTATTGATGGGGAGTCCTTGTGAGAATACACTTTCTTTTACCAAGCCATAATCTGAGTACCTATTGAAATAGGCTTAGAACAAGCCTCTACAAATTTTACCTGGTGAATAGCCCTACAAATATACAAAACTAATTAACATATTTGATGAAAAATAATGAAACAGCAACAATCAAGAATCTCTTAAGTCATATGGCCATCTTACTCCACTAATTCATGAATGATACTTCAGAAATGCACAAAATAAAACTGTTATAGGGCTTTCAGGTTGTGAATATAGTGTTTATGACTCTCATCAACTGTTGTAGAATACAGTTGTTCATTCTGATGACTTACATGGCATCAGAGCATCTGAATTGACCTCTGTCATACCAGGCCAACCTTCCCCAACATGGGCTTTCCTTTCATAACAGTGCATTCTCTCCTACAGGTACATAGCTGTTTAGCAAATGAGTGATAAGCATTTACATTTTTTAACCCTCATAATTGACTATGATGGCCAAAACAGATGGCTGCTCCCAAGTGTTTTGGTTATGTTGAGTGACAAATCATGAGAAGCTAGCACATTCATGGGGCAAACCACTGAGTCAGAACAAGCAAAGACATTAAAAAGCAGAAAATACTGAAAAGAGAAAACAAGGTGTTAAATGTTAACAATCCAGTAATGCTTCATTTGAATATGCTTTTAAGAAGAGAATATGCATGAAAAGGGAAAATACATGCATTGTTTTTTTTTAAATTTAAAAAACAGGCCTCTTCTAACTACCTTCTCTTTAGCTATCCTCTGCTGTTTGTATGATCCCTCTATGAATATAACAAGTCTCCAGTATTATTTTTCTTAATTTTATTGGTACATTTTAGGCATACATAATGATCACATTCATCATAGGGAATTTGTACCTGTACATGATATATCTTGCTTCTTTTTTCTTCCCCAATTCCCTTCCTCCCTTGAGCCACTCTTCCCCTCCTTATTTAAAAAAGCTTTGTTTCCATTTTCTAGTCTCTCTTTTCCTTTTCCTTTCCTTCCTTTTCCCTCCCCTCCTTGTTCCCTTACCCATTTGAATATTTTCTTCCTCTTTCACAATATCTACATGGTTTGGTCCTCCAATATCCTGAAGCACACATTTTTTAGAATTGGGTCATAGCCAAATGAGAAACAAAAAAAGACTCAGTAATCAGATATGCTGCATATAAAAATGGTATCTGTTCACTACCAGAAGGTTCCTTCCTGTGGGCAGCCAGCATGGACAGAAAAACCCAGATAGATCCCTTTCCGCCTGCCTGGTACTGCCATAGGGAGGCTCCTTTTTGCAGGCAGCCAGTGTGGGCAGAGAGAACCATACAGATCCACCTTCACCTGCTGGCCATGACCACCAGAAGGCTCCTTCCTGGGGGTAGCCAGCAGGGGCAGGGACACACAGCCAGGTAACCCCCATACACCTGTAGGTCACCACTGGAGGCCCTTGGTTCCTTTGGGCAGCCATCACCCACTGGGAGAATCAGACCAACACACCCCTGTGTGCCTGCCACCAAGTGGGAGTCCAATGTAGAAACACAGGCTGAGAGAAGCAGCCCCACCTCCATGCACCTCTGATCAATCGCAGAAGATGCAGTATAGCTGCACAGGTCTGGAGAATCCTGCCCCACATGTTGCTACCTCCCTGTAAGTCTGGGGTCAGATGAACACAGGTGCCTGTCCCAATCCCCTACACCATGGAAGGGCAGCCAATGTGGGAAGTGCCTGGGACCCCACAACCAACTTGTTAGTAGGAACCCAGGAGAATGTCAAGATGAAGGAGCAAAAGGCAATCTCAGACCTCCAGCCCACACAGAACAAGTCTGGGAGATACAGTTATGAAAGAAAATAGAATTTATGGACTGAGGATTTAGCTCAGTGGCATAAATGCCTGCCTGGCAAACATGAGGTAGTGAGTTTGATCCCCAGTACCAAAAAAAAAAAAGAAAGAAAAAGAAAAGAAAATAGAAATTACACACCTGAAATCTCTGAGAAGATAGCAACTGAAGTAAAGAAACAATTTCATGAGATTGTAAAAACAATTAAATCAGAAATAATGTCTCAGGTATAAGAAGAAATTACAAACATAATGAAAGAATTGCTCAGTATATCTAAAGAAGACATAGATAAAAAGAGGAGCATAAGAAAATGATGGAAACCTTGAATGAACAATATAGAAAGGAATTGCAATGCATGAAACAGATTCAAGGAGAAATCCAGTATGTTAAAAAGTCAATCAAAAGCTGGCAACACTATTTGAAAGAAACTGAAGATAGACTTTCAAACCTTGAAGACAATTTCAGCTAGCAATCATGAAAGGAAAGATCTCTTAAAAATAACAAGGAATCAGGAAATAATTCAACAGCTGCAAGATGACACAAAGAAAAATAATTTAAGAGTGATAGCATCAGTGAAGAAGCAGAGGTCAACACAAATGAAATTAAAAGGCTATTTACAGAAGAAATAGCAGAAAACTTCCCAAACATGGGAACGGGATCTGGCATACAAATAAGTGAAGTATATAGAACTCCAACTAGCCATAACCAAAGTAAATCTACACCCCAACATGTAATACTCAAGATCTCAGAAGTTTAGCACAAGAACAGAATATTAAAAGATGTTAGAGAAAAGAAACAGACCACCTGTAAAGGAAAACCAATCAGAATCATGGCAGACTTATCAACACAAACTATCAAATTAAGAAGAGTTTGGAGTGAAGTGTTTCAAGCCTGAAAGAAAACAACTTCCAACCCAGATTGATGTACACTGCAAAACAATCTTTCAAAATTGATGGAAAAATAAGATACTTCCAGGATAAAGAACAACAGAAGGAATTCATGACCACTGAAAGAATCCTACAGAGAATGCTAAAGGATATTCTAGAGAGTGATAAAGATGACCATGATTCCAGGAACAGCAGCAGAAGAGGTTTGCCAAACAAGACAGGCAATGGAATGAAGAGGATAAATAGAGGGGCAACAGCAGGGGAATAGCATGGCTGAAACAAACCAATGTATGCTGGTTGGAACCATTAATGTAGATGGTCTCAATTCATCAATAAAAAGAAACACGGGGAGAGTGGATCAAGAAAAAAGATCCATCGATATACTTGGATGGATCCACCGTATACAAGAAACACATTTAACTGGAAAGGAAATTCATACACTGAAAATCAAAAGAGAGAAAATAATTGCTCCATGGAACAGGAGACCAGAAAAAAAAAAAAGGGTATCTTGCCGATCAACTGCAGAATGTAAAAGAAAGTTATGGTATTTTCATACAATGGAAAGCTACCCAGCTATAGAGTAGAATGATCTTGAGGCTCTTGTAGGTAAATGGATGCAACTGGAGATCATGTTCATGGGCAAAACAATTTGAACTCATAAGAGTGAATGCTAGCATAAAAAACAAGAGTTAATGGGATCCAAAAAGCAAAATAGTTATTATAAAAGTAATAGGGAGGAAACACCTGGGAGGGAAAGGTGGTAACTACTGTCAATTTCTTATTGTCTTTCTTGAACTCTTGTATTGTTTTCATGATTTTGTTAGGTTTGGCTTTGTTCTGTCTTGTTAGATTTTACTTTGTCTGATGGTATGGACAGCTATTTTGAACATAAGGGGATGTATTATGGTAGTCATGATTGGTTACCTATTATCTTGTTTTGAAGTCTTATAATGCTTTGTTTGTTTAATTGGTTTTATTCTGTTTTGTTTTGTTTGATTTTATTATGTGTGATGATATAACAGCTATTTTGAAGAAAACAAGACATTATAGTAGCCATTGCTGATTTACTATCATCTTGTCTTGAAGTCTTATCATGTTTTTTGTTTTTTTGTTTTGTACCAGGGATCGAACAGGCGCTTATGCCGCTGAGCTAAATCCCTGGCCAATGCTTTTATTCTTTTATTTTGATTGGTTCTACTCTGTTGTGCTTTATTTGATTTAATTATGTATGATGGTATGGACAACTCTTTTGAAGAAAATGAGATATTTTAGTAACCCTTGTTCATTTCCTGTTATCTTGTTTTGAAGTCCTGTAATGCTTTCATTTTTTGAATGGTTTTATGCTATTTTGTTATGTTTGATATTATTGTGTGTGAAGGTATAGTCAACTATTTTGAAGCAAACAAACATTATTGTAGCCATGGTTGATATCCTGTTGTCTTGTGAAGTGCTACATGGCTTGCATTGTTCTGTTCTGATTTTCTTTGTTCTGTTTTGTTTTGTTTTATTCTCTTTAAAATAAAAAAAAATGATATCTATTGTGAACATGGTAAATACACAAAAACTAACAATCATTAATTTCATCTACTTTTTATTGGTCTGGTTATTTCTATCCATAGAAAGCAACAGAACTAATTATTTTTAAAATACTTTGTGACTCAACCCTTCTTATTACTACTACTGATATTATTTTAAAGTATGTTGGTTTAGGTTTCATTATTATTCTATCAAATCATTACTTATTATTGCATGCCACTCTTCCAGCACTTAACTTCTTACCTCTGTTCTCCACTGCTCTTCCTACTTCACTGCTTTACTGACTAAATTTTAATTAGGATTTAAAACATTGCCCCAAAATGGCCTAAGAGTAAAGTCTAAGGGAATAAAAAGTTTTGAAAGGTTCTGGAAGATTAAAGTGTCAGTCAGATTTATTTTCCAATTTGTATCAGGGACTTATTGTGAATAAGACACCAAGAAAAGGGCTAGAGATGTAAGAAAAATATAGTATTGCATTCCAGGAGTTTAGAAGAAAAAGTGTAGAGTAAACAAACAAATAAAAGGAATGTGGCAAATGTTGTGACCTACACTCCACCCATAGTTTGCTGACTGCAGCATGGAGAGGCATTTAATCCTAAATCTGAATCTGTGGTTAAATCACCATCGATATAGCTATTGTTGTTCTGTGGAGGATAAAGAAATCAAAACGTTTAACTAAATCATGAAATAAGATATTCACACAATTAGTAAAATACTACAGTTTTTCAAAGATACAGACCAGTAGAATGGTCTGTCTCTCAGAAGAGATATATTTCAAGGAATTGACTCCTGGGATTCTGAGGACTGACAAGCTGGCAATTCTCAGATTGGCCCAACAGGCTGGAGTTCCTTGGGCAGGAATTGATGCGGCATCTTGAAGCAGAGTTTCATCTTCCTCCATGGAATTTTCGTTTTGTGTTTAAGGCCACCTGCATTATCCAGTGAACTGGCTGGAGGCCATCTACATTATCACAGATAATCTGCTCTGTTTAAAGTCAACTGGCTGCTCTGGAGAAAGCACCACACGTGTGGCTGGACTGCTTTGCTAGAAGCATTGAGAATAGGACACGTGGACCCAGTCCGCCCTCTCAGCAGAGCACAGAAATGGAGCTGTGCGGGTCCCTACTGTGGATGGCCTGAACTGCTGAGAATTGCACAGGGCAGTAAGATTTGGAAAATATTTTACCCTGATTAATGTTGGCAGCCTCGACTGAAAGGGACAGAAAAAAGAAGAGAAGAAAAAAGTATCACGCTGAGGGCAGAGCCCTAGATGCAAGGATTGGGGCTGATGGCGGCCCTTTGGGCTGAGAGAGCAAGGCTGCCCCTCTGGAGGGCCTGGCGGACAGTGACTTGCTCCTGCTCAGGACCATCCAGGATCTGAGGTGTATTTTGGTGACAAGGGCTAAAAGAGGAAAGTTTGATTCAAGATTGACAAAGGAAATAACTGACACTGACTTGGCTTTAGATTTTATTCTTCATAATAACAAGATTGTTTTGTCTTCCAGAGGTTTAAAGTACTATATAACTGAATCCAATGTAGTTTTCCTAAAAACAAAAAAAGATAATATATAAAATATGTGCTGTTTATATTATAGAAAAATATGAATCAAATATTTAAATATTAGTTGTTATCACACTTTAATTTTCTTGGTTTTCTTAGTTTCATTTTTTTGACAAACTTCACTTTATAAGGATAAAAATTTTGTGTTAGAGAAATACACATATTATTTATATTATATTATATTATATTAATCAAGGTGTTTTGTTTTGTTTTGTGGTATCAGGTTCACTAGAAATAACATGACCTCATACAAAAAATTGATTTTTTTAGATTCACTGCTGTATCTCAGTAGTTGCTTATAGTACTATTCATTTAACTTTTGCAAGACTCATTTCTCATTCTACATACCTCACAAAGTAAGAATCCAATGAGGTTATTCATAAAGACTAATTTTCAATATAAATATTAGGATTATCACAAAATAGCAATAATCAGGTTCACATTAATGTTACATGTACTTAAGTATTTTATTGCCTGCAAACTGTCACTATAAAAACATTTATATTGAATCATAATAATACAGCACATTTATATAGGATCCTGTAAAAATCTCAAGAGACAAAAAATATTACATTTAAGTGAAATATTATACTACTGTGTCTACTACAATTTGGAAAAATTAAGTTAACCAATGTCCTGTTTGAAGGAGGAATATAATCAGTAAATGTTAACAATGTGAACAACAAAAATGGTTAGTTAGCTAGTTACAAATGTTGGATCCATCTACAAAATATCACACAACGACTCCTCAGTTAGTGCTTGAATAATTGGGTACTAAAACCTAATCAATTAAACACATAATACTGACCGTCATAGCTGGTATAAGCTAATTGCCAAATGACTGGTACACAGATTGAAATATCAACTGGATTTAAGGATAAAATACCAAACCCTCATATATGAGTACTTCTGATTCTGGTCTCCTCCTTTCCCCTTTCCTGCATGTTTTTCTTCTCATCCCTCATTGAAATACTGCCTAAAGTGACATTTAGACCAAATGATCTGTCATCAGTACTCATTTGACTGCTTCTTTGTTACACTTCTTTTTAAATACTAACTTTTAACAGTGAGACACAGGTTCATGGTGACTCTCCCAAGCCATGACATTTCACTTGTAATACTTGTTCCTGTCATGTGAAATCATCTCTCTCATTGAAAACTTGGATGGGCATGAAAGGACACATGGTCCAAAGTAGACAGTGCCACCTGCATCTTGAGTCATTTACACAACAACAAAAGGACTGTTCCAGTCTGTAATATTGTAGAAAAATACCATGTTGACTTTGCTAACTTCCATAAAATGAGATTGCCTTCTGACCCTTTTTTTATTTTACTTGGGATATATACCCATATCATAGTTAGCAACACCTTACCTGAGGCATCTTTAATATTTGCTTCCAATCTGTTCACATTTTGTTTAAATCATATTTTGTAAAGATTTAGTTTCCTATTGCAAAATTAAGTCTTATATTTTCTTCAGTGTCATTCTTCTTAAATGTTCATAGAGAACTATGGTATGTGCATGTGCTCATGTGTTTATGTGCATGATATTTCTGTGAGTCATTGTGTGTGTGTATGTGACTGTGCATGGGTATGAGTACTGATTTTTTGGCAGATACATGTCACTGATTTTCCAGATCACTGTCATCAAGATAAAATAAGTATTGCTGTATATAACCTTAACAATAAAACTACTGCCAAGCATTGCAATCTAGCTTTTTGGCTCTCACTGTTAAGAATTTTGTCTTCACATTTATGTTTCCTGTTAGTTCCTGTATCAATTTAGAAAAATGTAAAGGGTAGCTATTAAAGGATATCTGGAAGGTAAATGAATTTGATACTCTCAGCAGAATGGATATCCACTGTTGAGCTTTTTTTTTCTCCTAAGCAATCATTTGTTTTCCAACTTGCAGAATGAATTTTGAAACAATGCGACACTATGCCACCAAATATTAATAGGTAGAATTAATACACTGATAGATGTTTGATACTGTCATTCTTCATTCCTTTTTTGCCATTCTTCTTTTCATCTGCTATGACAGTTCTGTAATAGAGCACCAAAAATATGACTGTAGTGCAAGCCATACTACTAATCATCAATATAGCATTGTGTGTTGTCCAGAAGACATGAATTTTTTGTCAGCAAGGATGGTATTCTGTAAAAATTTTTACCCAGAGAAATGTTTTTCAAAATTTATTTACAATCAGAACAATTAATGTGATACTGAGTTTGGTCATGACAAGGGTTTGGTTGTTGTTGCTGTTGCTTTTTGAAAAAGTTGATTTTTAGTTTTAACTTCAGGATACAAAACAAAACTTTTCAAACAATACATTGTGCATGCCCTAGGTAATTGACCAAGGCCATTGCTTGCTGCTTCCCTGCTTGCTGCCTCCCCTGCCATGGACGGTTTCTCCTCTGCAGTGCCCGTCTTCCATGCCACCCTGCCTTGAAGGCAGCCCACAATGGACTGAAACCTTATAAACTGTGAGCCAATATAATACCCTCAGGGAAATATTAGTGGCCGACTTTGTAGATTCCATCATTAACATCACTATAAACAAAGCCACCAAGCACATGGGTTATTCTTCCCAACTGGTGCTTAGCAATAGTTGGCACTCCGAAAGAACATTAATAAATGCTTTCAAGGTATTCAGCAGGGGAAGCCAGCTGCCTTTAAAAATACTTGTATAGATT
>PVLA01006386.1:73684-125245 GCA_004027455.1 Hydrochoerus hydrochaeris | reverse complement strand
TCACTGAGGTGGACACTCTCACTGAGGTGGGCACCCGCACTGAGGTGGGCACTCTCACTGAGGTGGGCACTCGCTCTGAGGTGGGCACTCGCACTGAGGTGGGCACTCGCTCTGAGGTGGACACTCGCACTGAGGTGGGGCTGAGACAAAGAGCCTGGGCCTCCGTCTGGGCTTCCGAAGCTTGAAAATATCCTGTTGTCTGTGATCGCCTGTCTTGTTGTTTCACTTTCTGCATTTTACTGGTTTCATTGTGGTGGAGACTGGATCATGGGGCTTGGTCCCTCGGGAGGGAGACGGTGAGGGTGGCTGGCAGGAGCTGGGGCCTGGCCACCCTGGGACACAGGCTTCCATGAGACCCGGGGCCAGCACTTGGCAAGGCCACCCGGGCTGCTGTCCCTCCTCCGGCAGAGTCCTGGGGTGAAAATCAAAGCACCTGTGAAAGGCAGCTCAGGGCCCAGTCACGGGGTGCTGTGCCGGGCCCTCCACACCCCTCCTGGGCTGAGTCCTGCCCATGCCCCTGGCATCTCCAGGAGCTGTGACGCTGCTGGCTCCAGACCAACCGAGGAGGCTGTTGTCCCGATTGGGAACAGGGTGACACAGAGTTGCCAGGAGGCCACGTCTGGCGAGGGGCGCCCGCTGCCCCATGCCCACTGCACAGACCCAGGAAAGCGAAGAGCTGCGGAAGGTGGGGTATCAGGTGTGGCTTGAACCAAACCAGGTGCTGTACTATGAATGGTGACCGCACAGACTTGGAAGAAAAACCTACCTCCAGCACCCATTCCTCCTGCAGCACGGAAGCATGGACGTTCGGGTGGAAAACTGCTCAGAAATTCTACGTCTCATTCGGTTCCTCCACATCTGCTATCTCTATCAACCTGGGCTTTTACTTTAGTCCCTTACAGTCAAGAACCCAGGCTGAGCACATGGGCACATGCCTGTCATCTCAGCGCTCAGGAGGCTGAGACAGGCGGATCTGTGCGTTCAAGGCTAACCTGGATCACACAGCGGGACCCTGTCCTCAGAGGGTGCCAGGTTCACATTCTTGGCACCTTACTCCCTGGGAGGGGGAGGCGGGAGGATGCCAAGTTCAAGACCAGCCTGGGGAGATCCTATGCTCCCCCACCAAAAATTCATGGGTACATAATTTTCTAGGGTGCTGTGTAAGCAGGACCTGTCTCCCTGTCTGTGGTCCACGGTTTACTTTAAGCTGTGTCCATCGAGACACACGACTGTCCGTTGTGGTGCAGAGCTTCATAGACCCGCATGCAGCTGGACACGCGGCCAGCAGCACTGTCACAGGGCTGCCTCCCTGGAGCCCCCAGCACTGCACTCACCTCTCTGCCCTTGGCTCTCTGCTCTCCAGCGCCCACCTGGGGTGCAGACCCTCACCCTGGGCCTGAGGGTTTTCTGCAGAAAGGATGTAAACTGCGCACCCACCGCCCCACAGCCTCGCCCCTCGGCTTCATGAGGCCCTCTTGATCCTGTTTTATTAACAGGTGTTCCTAATGGGTAGTGGCCACATTTCTCATGGGGTGGTCGGTACTATTACAGGAAGCTGAGTTAGAATATTCTAGGCACTCAGACAGGGCGGGGTCCTGGAAGGAACCAGTGCAGGAGCCCGGATGCCTTGCCACCTTGGAGGAGACGATGCTCTGCTGTGGGCCAGATCTCAGGACAAAAGGCCAAACAAAGGCAGCCACATCCTAAGGATAAATATTGGGGGTTGATATTCTAAATAGGTATCGGTCACTTTGAGGAAGCCAGGAGGAGCCACTAACCCAGCCCCTGCAGGCAGAGGCCCTGTTCCCTGTTCACACCGGCTTGCTGGTGACTCACTTCCCCTTTGGACCCTGGTTTAATGAATTTTACCTGAGCGATTATGCACGTGGTCTTACTGGTTGACATAGCTCTGTCCCACCTCACGCCTCCCTGCCTGATGAGTTCCCAGTTTCCCCCACCTTGGACCTGCCTCACCTCATGGTTTTACTCTATAAAAATTCCTAGAAATGATAGAATCTTTAGCAACCCACTGGGGACCCCTTCTGTGTCTCTCTTGGACAGAAGCTTTTTTTCTTTCTTTCAATAAATATATTCTGCTCTTAACCTCCGTTGTTCCTAAAATTCATTCTGTGATTTTAGAGAACAGGAGCTTGTACCGCACATCTAGTCGGTTGGGAGTTTCATTCCCCTGTATCATAGTGTATAGAATATGTTCTAATTAATTCCCTTTTTAACCCCCTCCCTCCCCGTCTCTTCACTCTTCCCATGTAAGAAAGATCATTCCCTACTTCCCATTATCTGCTTTTTATTTTGCCTTTTGTTTATATTTTATGTTTCTTAATGTAAGAAAAATGTGATATTTAAGCTTGTGAGTCTGAGGCATTATTTCGTTTAACATTTCTGTCCTAAGGAGCATCCACTTTCCTTTGAATGACTCAAGTCTACCCTTCGTAAGGCAGAGTAGTACTCGGTGGTATGTGACTACTATGGTTTCTTTATACATTTGTCTGCTGATAGAATAACCTGCTTCCAATATTTAGCTCTTGCGAATTGTGGAGCTAGAACAATGAGTATGCATCGGTCTCTGTGATATGCTCTCTTCAACTGCTTTGGGAAGGTATGCAGAAGCAGCATAGCCAGGTCAAGTGGATTTCTAATTCTTTCCAGGGATCTCCATACTGAATTTCATATGATTTTGCTTGCTCACGCCCCGACCAACAGTGGGGCAGGCTTCCCTCTCCCCTGCAGCCTCTCCAGCCTTTGCTGTTATTGGATTTCTCAATGGTAGCATTCTTTCTGGGGTAAGACAGAATCTCAGTGTTGTTTTAATTAGCATTTCTCTAATTGTCAGCAACGCTGGACATTTCTTCATGTACCCATTGGTCATTTGTATGTCTTGTATGAAGTGTGTATTTCATTGGCACATTTTTTATTGGGTCTTATTTTGGAGGGCTCTGATTTTTTTTGAGTTATGTATCCTATGTTTTTTTTTTTTTTTGAGGCTGCATCATAAAGGTCTTAAACTCACTGTGCAGTCCAGGCTGTCGGAGTCTGTGCCTAGATCCCTAATCCCCCAAATGAGTGCACAGTGAAGACCCAGAGGAATTAGACAAGAGGCGTGGTCTTCAGGGCTCCTGGAGGATGAAAATCCTCTGCAGAGCTTGTAACCCTGCTAGCCAGTGGCCGACTGACCCTGGGCAGCCCATATTTAACCAGAACAAGCAAGGCGCTGAGTGGGCAATGGAGGAAACCTGAGTGGGATCTTGGGAGGGGCTCAAGGACCCTCAGAGCAACAGATGATGCTGATTAAGGAAAACGATCCAGAAGGTCTCCAGGTGGCCTCAGCTGTGGCCTGTCCTGCCCTCTGAGGTGTCTCCTGGTTCTCAGTTCAGTCATGCCCAGGCCACGCCACAGCCCTGCAGTGTACTCAGCTTCACAGGTTCCAACACCAGGCTAACCTCAAACTCACAGCAATGCTCCTGCCTCAGCCTCCAGAATGCTGGGATTACAGGTGTGTAGCATCATGCTTGGCTATATTCTAGATTTTAGTCCTCTGTGGAGGAATAGGTTCTGTAGGTTGTCTCTTCACTTTCTTGGTTGTTTATTTTACTGTTCATAAAGCTCTCAATTTATCTATACTTTTATCGGAAAGTATACGCCCAGTCTTCCATAGCTACCTTTGTAATCACAACAACAAACTAATTTTTGCTGTTTTTTTCCCCTGTCCTTTTAAAGACACTATTTGTGCCAAACATGGCTACCCACATTTATAATCCCAGTTCTTGGGAGGCTGAGGCAGAAATATTTCAAATTCAAATCTGGCCTGGGGAACTTAGTGTGACCCTGCCGGAAAGCAGAAATAAGCACTTTAGAAAGGGCTGGTGCAGAGCCCCTGAGGGCCCGTCCCCAGTGTCCACTACAGAAAGCCTGCCTTGTCCTTGGGGCCTTCTCAGTCAGCACAGCACCCCAATCCAAGGAAGAACTCAGGATGTGGGGACTGCAGACTCCAAAGCAGGCCTGCGGGGGCGCCTCAGCGGGTTTTGCCTCTCCTCAGGGCCACGAGGTTGAGGCCTGCAAGGGTCAGGTGCCCCGTAGTGTCTACTGAGGAACTGCAGACCTCATTTTCACACCAAGAACCCCTGCCACAAACGCCCCGCTCCTCTGTCTCCAAGGGCGAGTGGACGGGAAGTTCCGTCAGGCCGGATAGCGTCTTTAGCTTTCGTCATTCAAGGAGCTGTGCGGGTTGAAATGCAGAATTTAGTCACTATGATGAGTGACTTCCTAGAGACAAATGTGCTGTTTCATGCTACCCTGTAGCTATGAAAACTCTACCTTCCCCATCTCCCACAATTTTTTCCCTTTGTTCTGAGACAGAGTTGTGGAAAAGAACCCGCTATGCACTTTAGGCTGGACTTGAGCTCACTGCATAGCCCTTAGGGATCCTCCTGCCTCAGCCTCCTAAGTGCTGGGATTGCAGGCCTGTGCCATGACGGTTGGCCAGCTATAGAAACTCCTTAAACCCGAGGTGTTTATAAAGGGCTCTGATCTTACCAAGCTGCCCATAGGTACAACTTCCTGTGCCCCAAGACATATACCAGAGAGGTATTTTAACGACCGGCATGCCATGCTGTACCCAAGCATGGTAAACCCTTCTGTGTGGGATTTTGGTCCCAGCAGACTTTTGAACCAACAGGAAGTCTTCGGTGCTTGTTAATACGCAAACAGTCCTGCCGTGTGTGCGTCTAACCGCGTCACTCACACTCTGAAAGAGCTTGGCCTCTGCAGTCGGGAAGCCGGCCGCTTGCTAGGCCGGCTGCGGCTCTGCTGTGGGTCCAGGACAGCTGACCCGGCCTGCAGGAGAGAGCAGCACTGTGCTGAGTGATTCTTAAACATTCAGCGCTCATTCTATTCTGCCCAAATAGAAAATACTAAGATATTTTCTCACTTCTTAGATGACCCTCTGCTGACAGAAATTTCTAGCTGTCAACGTTTAGACTATTAACCAGTACAACAGTTTCCTAAAATTTCTTCTATCTATGTTTTGAGACAGGGCAGGGCTATGTAGTTCAGGCTGTGCTTGAGCTCACTGCAGCCCAGCCTGGCCACCAGCTCATGGTAACCCTCCTGCGTCAGCCTCCCAAGTGCTGGGGTTACAGATGTGCACCACCACACCTGGTTTAGACATTTTTATTTTTAACTGACACAGTTACTGTATACAGGGGTCACTGTGTGACACATTAATACATGAATAAAATGGGTGTTATCATAGCAATATAGGGGAATAGAACTCCCAACCTCCCAGATGTCCAGTACAAGTTCATGCTCTCTAAAATCAAAGAATGAATTTTAGGAACGTCGGAGTTTAAGAGCAAAAATATTTATTGAGAGAAGGAAAGCTTCTGTCTGAGAGGCACAGAAAGGGTCCCCAGAGGGTTGCCAAAGACTCTGTCTTTTCTTGGGACTGAGGTGGGGCGGGTCCACGAAGGGGAAAACATGGGAACTCACAAGGCAGAGGGACAAGAGGTGGGACAGAACTGTGGGCAACCAGTAAGTTTAATTGTTCAGGTAAAATTGATTAAATCGGGGACCAATGGGGGAGTCACACAGCAAGCGGGCCTGCTTGGGAGTCAGCGCTCTTCTGTAGGGGCTGGGAGGGTGACTCCCGGCTTCCTCAAGGTGATTGACCCTGTTTAGAATATCAATGCCTGCTGTTTGTCCTCAGGGGTGGCACACTTGTTTTATCTTCCTTTGGAGGTTGGTCCACCGCCGGGTGTCCGCCTCCCGCGCAGTTGCAGGGTATCTGGGCTTGTGCCCTGGCTCCTTTGAGCCCCCAGCCCTGTCTGACGGCCTGTAATATTTCTAACTGACTCAGCTACCTGGAACGTTATCAGAACAACTGGCTGTCTTTCCTCACATAATCAAAACTAGTGTTTTGCATCAAGGGTTCCTGATGTAAACCCCTAGCCTTGCTGCAGGGCAGTTCTCCAGCTAGGGACACCCCTAACAGGATCCTTAAGAACAGCACTGCAATGGCCTTGGCCAAGCTCTCCCTCCCATCATCCTAGCAAGAGGCTGAGGCAGCCTGGAGCCCACAGTGAGACGCTGTCTCAAAACCCCAAATAACAATAACAAGAATAACAGATTCCTGTGGAAACTTAGAGACCATGTTCCCATTTAAAGAAAAAAAAATTTTTGTCTTTTTCTACTATTTGCTTGCTTTTCCAAATTCTAATAAGGAGAACCCCAAGCCAGGTGTGGTGGCGCACACCTGTAATCCCAGCACTCAGGCAGAGGCTGAGGCAGGAGCATCCTTGCAAGTACCAGACCAACCTGGGCTACAAAGTGAGCTCAAGGTCAGCCTGAACTGCAGAGTGAGACCCTGTCTCAAAAAGACAAAAAGGAACAAAAAAAAAAAAAAAGGAAGGACCGCCCCCCCCCAAAAGTGAAACGGTCCTGCAGCCCCAGTTTGACGCTGACCTTACGCCCAGCGGCGAGGGCCGGCGCTGTCCTGTCCCCTTCGCACAGAAGGGGGCGCCAGAGCCCGCTCCTCCCGCCGGGCTCCCCTTGCACACGCGCACGCGCACGCGGAGACTCGCGCGCCCGGTGGACCCCGGGTCCTGGAGGCGCGCGGGACGCAGCGGGCTTCGGCGCTGGGGAGGCGCGCGCGGGGACGGGGGCGCACCGGGGCGGGCATCGACCCTGGCTCGCCGGCCACTCCCGACACCCGGGAGGCCGATCCCGGCCGCGCGAGGAACGCACGCCCGTGGCCCAGCACTGGGAGGCTGAGGCAGGAGGGGCGCAAGTTCGAGCTCCGTCCGCGGACCCCGCGGCCGTGCGGAAGCAGCAGGGCGGCCCCGCTGGTCTAAGACCCGGTGAGGCGAAGCCCCCCGGGCCGCGCGGCCTCCTTCAGGTCTCGGCTTTGCCCCCCAGGGCTGGCGCCCGCCCTCCTCAACCCGGGACCCCCAGAGGCCCCTCTCCCCGCCCCGCCGCGTCCTCGCCTGGTCCCCCCAGACCGCGCTGCAGCCGCGGCCTGGTCCTCCGGCCCTCCTGGCGCCCGGCCCGGTGCGGTTGCCGCCCTAACGCCTTGTCCCAGGTCCCCCCACGCTCGCCTCGTTCCCTCCCTTTTAGGTTTTTTTTGAGGCCGGAGGCTCGCTCTGTAATCCAGGCTGGCCTCGAACTCGCTGCACTTTTCCTGCCTCAGCCTCCGAGTGCTGGGATTATTGGAATGTGCTGTCACACCCAGCTCTTCTTTTTAAAAAACCTCTTGTTTTACTTTGTATTGTTTCCTTTCCTTGAGATTGGGTCACATGCTTAGATTAGGCTGGCCTTCAGCTGTCTGTGCAGCCTCGGTTGGCTGAGAACTGGTGGCAACCTCCTGCCTCAGCCTCCTGACTGCTGCACCGCACTGTCCTTTTGATCCGCACAGTCCCCAGGCTGGGTGGGACAGGTGCCAGGCTGGGGCAGGTCCCTGTGTTGCCAGGCTTAGCAATTCCCGGCCTTCAGACCGGGCAAACACCACCATGGCCCTCTCCGTGAAAATATCTTTATGAAAAAGCAAAATAAAATGTCATTAAAAGCATGAGAATGACAGGTACAAGTTCCCTAT
Source organism: Hydrochoerus hydrochaeris (assembly GCA_004027455.1). Lineage (NCBI taxonomy): Eukaryota > Metazoa > Chordata > Mammalia > Rodentia > Hydrochaeridae > Hydrochoerus > Hydrochoerus hydrochaeris. Next base: position 117,639 of record PVLA01006386.1, on the reverse strand, counting down.
GGTGAGTGTGATCACTGTGTTCACCTAAGATGCACCAATCAACTTAATAGAAATAAAACATGAGACTAACAACAGCTAATAAGCTGTCTTACTACGGGAAGCACTCAGAGGGCCGTCGGCAAAGCCCCTTACCAAGAAAATAGTTCAAAACTGACTTCTCATGAACTAAAAAACTAGTGGTAAAAATTAGCACACGTGTTAAAATATTTTTTGAAAACAACGGAATAGTTAATCTGGGCAAATACTTGGACTTTTCCCCACTTTCTGTTTATCGACACTGTTTCTAGCTGTATGTTTCTGAGATTCTCGTCAGGAGAAGCTCTGTGGTGTGCAAGCTTGTCTTCCTGAGTGACTTCACCCGACACCATGGCCCGCTTCTCTGGAATGGCCGAGTTTACCTTACAGCAGTGCAGTGCTCCGAGGTGTGCAATACCACAGTGTCCGCCTCGTCCATCTGCTGACGGCCCCACTGCTTCCTGGGTCCAGCTGTCGCGAACGGTGCTGCCCTAAGCCTGGGCATCTGTATCTCCCGGTTAAACCAGGGCTTAGGCTCTGGTGGGGAGGGGCACGGCTGGGTGGAGTGGAATTTCCCGTCCCGAGTCCTGAGGTGTCTCCACGCTGATTCCGCGGGGCTGCACCAGCTCACCGGGTGTGGGTCAGTAAGCCAGAACAGAGGAAACAGAAACACCCCGGCACAGGCCCCGGTCTGGTCTTTGACAAAAGGGTCCAGGACATGCCCAGGAGGAGGGGTGGCCTCCTCACAGGTGGTGCTGGGAGTACTGAGTATCAACCAGTATTTTTTAATGTTTACGCTCCTCGCTTAATTTTAGAGTTTGCGTAAATGGGCGTTTAGCATCCTTAAAAATTATTGTGTTTGTATTTTCAAATTCCAGACATGCTTGACATTTGTAAACAAAGATAAAAATTCAAGAAGTGCAGCCAGTTCTTCTATTAAGAAATAAAATTCTGGGATGGGGATGTAACTCAGTGGCATAGCGCCCTGAGTTTGATTCTTGGTACCAAAAGGCAAACGAATAAATAGAGAGAGAGAGAGAGAGAGAGGGAGAGAGAGAGAGAGAGAGAAGAAAAAAAATTCTCCCAGCACTCAGGAGGCAGAGGCAGGAGGATCATCACAAGTTCAAGACCAGCCTGGATGACATAGTGAGACTCTGTCTCAAAAAAAAAAAGAAAGAAAGAAAAGAAATCACAAAGAAAGAAATCCTGAGAAGCACCCTGTCCTCCCTCCACTGTTCTAACAGCAGGCGTTTCCCTAGCAGGTCACTGCAGCGCGGTTCCTGAGGCCTCAGCCTGGAGCCCAGGAGGCCCTGCAGGGTGTCACTGTGTGGTGTGAGTGACCGTGTGATGGTTACTGTGCAAGCTGTGTCCAGTGAGCGGTTGGTCACACACACACCGAGTGAGGGGTGAGATCACACGAAGTGTACTCAGGGCACGTCCCTGCAAACGCCAGCACACAGCCAGGGCACTGCGCAACCCCGAGGAATTGCAAGTCCGAGTTTTTAGGGGAGCAGAAAGGCCCTGGCCCAGGCTGCCCCCCAATCTCCAGGTGTTACAGGAATGAGTGGCCTCACGCCCGCCATCCTGGGGCTCCCACACGCACACTTGTCCTGGAATTCACGCTGCTCTGGAATGTGTGCCCGCAGTGTGTGTTTGTGGATCTGTGATGAGGTTTGAGAGGGAGAAGACAGTGCTGCAGGACAGTCCAGGCGCTCGGTGGTCCAGGCGGGTCACCAGGGCAGCCCAGGCCGCCAGGGCAGCTGTCATTCGCTGTGGGCTCGGAGTGAGTAACAGCGGCTCGCTCTCTGTATTAGGGGCAGCTTTGGGGTCATCCAGGAGGGTTCCAAAAACCCAAGTGGAGTCGTTTTGTGACCTGGGGTGGAGGCCTCAAGGGTGGTAACCAAGGGTGATGAGAGGAGAAACGCAATTTTCTTAGAGGAAACAAAACATTTCCTGTCTCTGGTTCAGAGGTGCTTGATGCTTTCTCTTCAGACCGAGGCCACCCTGTTAGGGACCCCAGTCTGACAGCAGCCCCCACCCCACCCCCCGCCGCAGCAGAGGGGTGTCTCTGCACAGGGGAGACTTCAAGCAGGGACCAGGTGAATTTCCCAGGGTGGCGGAACAGTCGGGGCCCAGCGTCCCCAGCTGCCCTTCTGAGCGCTCCTCCCATCCCACACCGCTGGGAGTTCTCCTGTGCAGCGGCCCCTCTAGGCTGAAACCCGGAAAGGGCCGTGGGCGCAGCTCTGGGTGCGCTGGGCAGGGGCCTCTGCCTTCGCCTTTCCCTGGGAGACCAGTGTGAGGGGCCTGGGAGTGGGGGGCCACCTGGGCAACCCTCCTTCTCTGAGGAGCAGTCATCTCCGGTTTGCCCAAACCCGGCCCAGTCTCTGCATACGATGTGTGCAGAGCTGGCTGAGCCGTTTCCTTTTTCCTTCACAGACAGGGCTGGCTGGGGTGCAGGTGCGGAACCTCTCAAGTTAGGCCACAGTCCCTGTTTCCCTGCCCTGTGACAGGTGAGCTGGGCAGGAGGCAGGAGGCAGAAGTCCCCCCCCGCCCCCCCCCTGCCCCCCCGCCCCTGCCAGGCCAGGCCTTGAGATCAGAGGCTGTGACTTCCCAGGGCAGGGAAGTTTGCCCAGCAGAGCTGAAGCCCCGCCCAGCCCTGAAAGGCCAGATCCTCCCTTGGCTTTGTTATGCAGATGAGTCTCTGCAAACCCTTCTTTCCAGCCTAGCCCAGCCCTCAGCACTCACCATTCTCTCCGGCACTCCCTCTTCACGAATGAGTAAAATCCAGGCGAGGCCTGGGTTCGGGCCTTTGTCCTGTAAACCCTTACCCTGGCCGGGAGCAGGACCTCGTGCCCCATAATTATAAACGTGTCTCAGTGTCTGTACTCTCACCATGGGTAGCACTGGCTGGGACTAACTTGCTGGAATTCCCTTGCTGCCCACCTGCGGCTCCTGTGGCTGCTCCAAGCTCTGTGTCACTGTCCTACCCTGGCACCTGCTGGGACTCCGACCACGACCACGCAGCACTTGGTTGGTTTTCTGCAGGGGATGCTGCTCGGTCACAAGTCCTGATGATCCGTTTCCCTTCCCTCCCACTGTGTGGCCAGAGAGCGGGGCAAACTGGACACCTCGCCCGGGTCAGCTCACAAGTGAGGTTCTCAGAGGATCAATCGGCAGCATTTTCAGGGCTCTCAAGAATCCGCCCAGGTTCCCTCATGTCACTGCACATCCTAACCAAAAAGGGAACGTGCGCCCTGATGGTACCCCAGGTGTCCAGTGCTTCTCCAACGGGTAGGGCAGTGCCCAGCCTGGACACTGAGTTCCCTGGACCTAGGGGCCTGTGGTAGGCAGGCCAGACCGGGAGAGACTCAGGAGATGGCCTCTGTCCTGTGGGTTCTTCAGGGACAGGCTGGGGTTTGGGGAGCTGATGGGAGAGTTCTCAGCAGCACCCATAGGCACCAAGAAGCCTGACCCCAGAGGCCCCTCTGAGCACCGTCCCTGCTCCTAATCAAACACTCAGGGACAGCGCGGCTACCCACAGCCACATCTCGTTCTGCACAAGGGACACAGAGGCCTGTTATATCACCCAGGCACAGAATACGTCTCTGGAGTCGATCTTTTCCTGGTGGCCAAGAGGACGTCGGAGCAGGGCAAGGACAAGCTCTGGACACGGCTATTGCCGTGGTGGGTTTTGTGGACAGGGGCTGCGGGATCCTCACAGGCCTGGCCCTGACTCGGTCCCCCAGGGATTAGTGAGGGCTCAGGCGCCCTGCGGCTCCAGGCCTGAGACTTGGGAAGGCTAAATTTCGGGGTTCTCCAGGCCTCTGTCCTGAGACCTGTGGAGAGGCTCCCTGGCCGGCTCCTGCGGGACCCTGAACGCTCTCAAAGGTGCCCTCGCACTATGTGCCACCCACTCCCAAGAGAGCCGAGTTCCGCCCCAGGAAGGGCCCGGCTCAGTATGGGCGTGCAGCGCTTTCCTTTTTGAAAAATACATGTGATAGTTCAAAAATATAACCCCGAAACACTGCTAGCGTAGGAGGTAGAGGAGCAGTTGCTCCCTGTCATCCCAACCCTGGGGGCTGAAACCACAGGGGGCGCAGTGCATTGCAGGTCTCCGCAGCCCTTGGGGACTGAAACCCTCAGGACCACGTTTTTATGCCACTATTGCAGACAAAGAGAAGAGCCCATAAAACGCCTTCATCTGTCGGTGGAACTTTGGTAAAATTGTTTTGAGACTTTTGGAAAAGTAATTTTAGACATAGCAGACACAGGGCATTCCTGCGGCAGAAAAGCTGGCGTCCGGTCGGTGGCTCTGGCTGGACCGAGCCGGTTCACCCAGAGGGTCTGCAGGGCCCCCGCGCCTGTGAACCCGGCCAGCAGGGTTCTGTAGTTTGATTTCCAGCCCATCACCTGGGAAACAGGTTATAAGAAGAGGAAGTGGCCGGTGCGCAGACACCAACGCCCACCCACAGATCTAACCAAACGGGATTGAAAACAACTCCATCATTTTGCTTTGAAAATCTGTTACAAGGCAGTCAACCACTGGCTGCTGTTTATACAACTGACTGGATTATCATCCTGGGAATGTGTTTAATAAAATAGGTACGGGTCACCACTGTGCTTGATGAGTGACTTTACAGAGGAAAGAAATGCTGATGTGAGTTCAGGGAGGCAACGGGCTGGGTGAGGAGGAGCAGGTGAGATGGCCTTGGGCAGCAAGCAGAAGTCCCGGCAGTTCGGGTTGTTTCCGTGTGTCACGATGGAGAGTACTGTAGGAACGAATCGTGTGTTTCAAAAAGATAGATGAAGCCCAGTGTAGTGGCGCCCACTCTGTAATCCCAGCACTCAGGAGGCTGAGGCAGGAGAATCTCCAGAAGTTGGAGGCCCGTCTGATTTACATGGTGAGTTCAAGCTCAGGCTAAAGTACACGGCGAGACTCACTCTCTCAATCTCTCTCTCTCTCTCTCTGGGGTCTTGGCCTACTTTTTAAGTTTCACTTGCAGTTACACACGTTTACCTTTTTGTGTGACATACACAATGTCTATCCATCTCATTTTCCAGTCTTTCCCTGTCGACATAAACGAACAGACTGACGGCCTGGCCGAAGGAGGGACGGGCATCTTCTCCACTAGGCCCGCGTCTGGCAAGCGAGTCCCGAGAGAGGAAACCGCTTCCCGGGAGGACGAAGCAGCGAGCCCGGGCGGCCGCGCAGCCCCGGAGCTGCACCCGCGGAGGGTGCGGGGAGCAGCGGGCCGGCCGGCGTCCTGCAGGGGGAGCCCGCGAGCGGCGCGGGGCCGGCTGGGCTGCAGCGGGGACCCGGCGCGGGGCGGCGCGCTGCTCCCTGGCCGCGGGGTCCTGCGCGCCAAGCGGGCCGCACGGGGGCCGAGCACCCGCCGGCCGTGGCGCCCACGGCGTGGGCCGCGCTCCTCGCGTGACGCCGCCCGTCTGTGCTCTGGGGCGCGCGTGCTGCCGACGCGTGCGCGCAGAGAGGACGCGCTGCAGGGACACCGCGAGGTGCGGGGTCCCCTCCTCCTCCCGCCGACCCGCGCCGGCCCGAGGCGGCGCGCAGCGCCCTCCCGGAGGCCGCAGCCGGACCAGACCCCTCCCCTCCGGCCTCACCGCGGGGCCCGGTCCGGTAGGCACTTGCCGCCCTCCGCTCTGCCCCCTCTTTTGGAGATAGGCTGGCCTTGAACTGTCGGTGTAGCCCGAGGCCCGGAATCCACTCAGTCCTCCTGCCTCAGCCTCCAGCAGATGCTGGGATTGCAGGCGTGTGCACCACACCCGGTTTCCCCATTTTATTCACTGAAGCTTTTTTTAAAATTTAGGGATCGTAGCGTTGAAAACCACACAACTTTTCTGCGCCTCTGGTCTCTGTGCAAACAGCTCCCGGCCTGGGGCTGCACGCGCAGGAGCGGCTCCGGGCCGGCGGGAGCTCGCGGGGTGGACCTGCGCCCCCAGCCCGGTCCCCGCCCGCCCGTCCGCCCGCGCCCCGCTCCCGCCCCTCCGGCGCGCCGTCCCCTCCTCTGACTCCTCCTCCGAGTTGAGTCAGTGGCTTGAAACTTTTAAAAGCTCTGCGCTCCCGGCCCGAGCGCTCTGAGGTCTCGGCGCTCTCCCCGCAGGAGGAGGCCGGGCTCGGTCCGAAGCAGCGGCAGCTCGGCGCGTCCCGGCTCGGAGCCCTCCCTGGCCTCTGGGCCCGCGAACCCGGCTTTGAGGACAGCGGCCGCCGGGCCAGCCCGCTTCGCAGCCACAGCGTGAGTGGGGCGGCGCGGGCGTCCGTTGGTTTCTCTTTCTGCAGAGGCTTTGCTGGCGTCCGGGTCGCGCGGCGGACCGGCGCTGCCGTGGCGGGAAGGAGGCCGGTGCCGCTTGCCCGTCCCGGGCTCGGCGGCGTCCCGAGCGCGAGTGCGCATTGTTCTGAAAGCGCCTGTTGGCAGCCAGGCGGGCAGAGGCTGCAGCCCTGTGCACCCGGGCAGGAGCTCGCCTGGGGACCCCAGCTCCGGGCTCGGGGTGCTGCCGGGGCCTGGCCTGGGCAGGGCACTCAAAGGACACCGCGGAACTTGGGGTGCAGGTGGGACTGCACTCCCTGCGGCTGGCCACCCTCCCCAGGCGTCCTCCTGTGGCGATGTGGGTGGACGGTCCACGTCCGGACCGAGCGGGCGCCTTTGTGGCCAAGCGCTTTGTTAGGCCGGCGGCTCCTGGGCTTCCACGTGGCTCCTCCTGGGCTCCCTGGAGTGGGAAGGAAGGGGGCTCCGGAGTTGAGGCCCATCCTGTCTGGGGCGCTGGGAGAGGGCACCCAGTGCAAGGCAGCAGTGCAAGGCGGGCCAAGCCACCTGCGGTGTGAACTGACCCCAAAGTGAGGCCCGGTTTGCCCGAGGTTCTGGGAGAAGTGGTGCCAGGAGGCTCTGGGCCGGGTTAGGACCTGGTTCCTGGGAGGCCAGGAGGTGGCCCCACAGCCCCAGGGCTCTGAGAGGCTGGGCGCCAGAGAGCAGCGGTGCAGGCGCGGATCTGAGCTGAAGCTGCTGGTCTAGACTCTCGGGTGGCCCAGTGGGAGGCTGAGGCAGTGAGATGCGGGCCGGGGACCTGGGCTGCAGAGGCCCTTGGGTCTTGTACAGGGTCCCTGGGCCCCTAAGGCCACCCTGGGCATGGGCAGCAAGGGCAGGGATCATTGGGCTTGGGATGGGACCGCAATGCGCCCTGTGGGGACCCTAAAGTGCTGCAGGAATAGCCAGGCTGTGGTGCAGTGGGGGGCTTCCTCCCCCACCTGGAGGCTGCCCTGACTTGGTTCCCTGGGAAATGTGACCTTCACTGTACAACGAAATGGCAGGAGAGAAAGGCCACACCCCATGGGGCAACCTGGGCACCCAAGTGTCTGTCTCCACCAGGGACTCCCGGAGCCAGAGGACCCGGGAGCGCTCCTGGCCAGGCCGGCCCTGAGGCATCCTCGGTGGGCTTCCTTGTGCCCACAGAGAGTGCTGTGGCCACCTGTCCCTGGGCCAGCACCTTCAGGTGCCCACAGCCTCTGCTAGGCCCTGGGTGTTTCCAAGGCTGTGCAGGGGTGAGGGCCGGGGGCCTTGCTTCTCCCATGCGCTGTACTCCCCGGGGAGGCATGTGTCCGACAGCAGCAACAGTCCGAGTTGGGAGCCTGGTACCCTCAGAGGTCTCCAGAAAGCCCCTCTCGTCCAGCGAGGACACTGCTGGCCGGGAAGGAGCCGTCCAGCCCGGGCACAGCCGTCGTGGTCTTTGCCTAGGAAATTCTGAGCCCTTCACATCCCGGCAGGTTTACACATAGTTTGTAGCGACTGTATGCGTATGTTTCAGTGGCTATTTGCTAAAGAAAAGTTATCAAAACCGGGGAAATAAATGAGCCACATCTACAGGTCCTATTAAAGAGTCACAACTGCACTCTGTGTGGTTCTAAGCCTGTGTTTTAGAGTGAATGTGGGGCTCTTAATGGGAACCGAGGAGCCCAAGGGAGCGGTTGGGTGACCTTGGTGCAGCACTGTCTGGAAGAAACCCTGCACTTGACAGCTAGGCAAGGCGGCACATGGTTGTAATCCCAACAGGATGGGAGGCTGAGGCAGGAGGGTCGCATGTGGAGGCCAACCCAAGCACCTGAGCAAGAAGACCCTGGCTAAAAAATACATGTAATAAAAACCCCTTTTGAGGTGGGGGTGGGGCCAGGGAAGCTTGGATGGAAATGGGTTTTTGAGGTTACTCAGATCTCCAGTGAATATCATGACTCCTGGCTTTGGGGTTGCCTCTGGCGCCCCAAAGTGACTCGGAAGGGGAGAGAGCAGGCTGGCAGCTCTGCGTCGTGACTCCGGCCCCGCCCGGTGCTGAGTCTGTGGGTGGGTGGGGTCTCTTCTGATACTGCTGCCTCCCTCTACTCCCTTGGAAAGTCAGTGACTGTCACTGTCCCTCATCACGGAGTCGGAGGTGGCCATAGTGCACAGGCAGAGTGGGACAGGAGTGCAGTTTACACGGGGAGGGTTCCGGGGGCTCCTGGTGCCCAGCAAGGACCCTGGGTGGGGGTGGCCAGGGCCAGGGCATTCCTGCAGGCCAAGCAGAGCTGTGGTCTTCACTTGGGTGACACAGCCCTGCCCTACCCTGCCCTGTACTGTCCTGGGCTGCAGTCACCAGCTAGGATGCCCAGAACTGGGGACACAGCACAGGGTCCCAGTGTCCACCCTGCAGCTGCCCCTCGCAGCCGTCTGCTGGGCTCTGGCTGGGCAGGGTTCTCTGTGCAGCCCTGGAGCTGTGTGGGAGCCCTTGAAGCTGTCCACGCACAGCCCTGCCACAGCAGTGTGCCTTGGAAACTTGCCCTGGTGGGAGGCGCTGCGCTGCTCCGCTTGCCCTTGAAACTCTGGAAGTGTGAGGTGCCCAAGGACAGCCAGGGAAACGGCGCGGCTGGTTCATCCTTTTGGGGTGGCACACAGGGAGCACAGCGGGTCTGTGCAGGTCTCAGACAATGGGGTGTGTGCCATGGGTCAGCCCCAGCCCCCCTGAGCCACAGTGGTGGATGGGAGCCTGTCCTACGCAGGTACAGTGACACCTGCAGGTGCACACCAAGTGGACTCAGCTGCATCTTACACGGGACAGGGAGGAGGTCACTGTCCCTGCAGAGTCAGGAGCGCTGGCTCTGAGCAGGGCTGGGCGGCAGGCGGGGTGACCAGGCTGAAAGCAGACGCCGTAGAGATGCAGGCCGAGGGTCAGGGCTCCCCAAGCCTGGGCTCAGGTTGTGCACATGCTGCCCGGGTCGGGAGTGGAACCGTGGGACTGGCCTGGCTGAGATCACCACAGGGCAGCAGCTCCGTACAGCACCGTGGGATCTAGGGTGGTGGAGCTGTGGGTCTGGCTTCCGTGCAGCCCCTCCGTCCGCATGGCTGGACGGTGTGATAACTCGATTCCTCCTCGAGCTCCTCTTCCATCCTCAGCCCGGGATAGACTCAGAGCCCACGGTAGTAAGCAGCGGCCCTGTTTACCTCCGTTTGGGGCCTGCCATCTCTTCTTGGAAATGAGAAGTGAGACAGTTTCTACGAACTGCAGGTTTTTAATAGCATGAAGCCACCACATCTTCAGAATGGGGAGCAGCCACCCCTGAAGGAGGCTTCCTCACTGTCCTTGCAGGCGGGCGAGGGGGGCAGAGCCGCTGGGGCCCTGGACAGCCCCCCACCCCGGTGTTCCCATTCCCAAATACTTTGAGCAGCAAAACCCCAAACTCCTAAGGAACCACTGTCCACCTGGACACTTGTTTGCAGGCCCCGAGGGCGCAGGACCCCTGAGGGCGGCCGGCTGGCCGGTGCTCCACCTGGTCTCCGCCCCTCTGCCAGCCGCTCATACCCGTGTCTCCGGGACTGCTGCACTCTGTACAGTCCAATCCAGTTCCCACAGACGCCAGAGAACTTGGAGACAGCTGCTGGGAGCGTCAACACAGCCAGGCATGACTTTAAAGCCTGGCACGACGGCCCCAAGCCCAATCCCAGCACTGGGGGCTGAGGCAGGAGGTTGTCTGGATTGCAGAGCGGGAGCCCGTCTCAAAAAACAAACAAATGAGGAAAACAGAACAGAACCGAGAAAGATTGTACCTTGAAGGAGGAGGGGAAGGCGGGGTGGGGTGCGGCCCTCCGGGGAAACTCCCTGGAGCTCCAGGCCCGCTGCTCCGTTGCAGGCTTTGTGTTTGAAACATGCTCACATCACGCTGCAGGTCAGGCCCCAGTGAGTCCTCGCCTGGAGCACTAGCCGGCTGTGTAAGCCCCTGCCAGCCCCACACGGTGAGACACCCCGCAGCCACCTGAGACACGCAGAGACACCAGTAAGGATGAGGTGTCCACGTGGCCGTGTGTGTGTGTCTGTCCTGGGGCTTGGCCCTGTGACACTGGTCAGGGACGGCTGGGCAAACAGCGGCATCGCGAGACGTTGCTGCATAGGGACTTGGATGGAACCCAACTGCCTCTCCCCATTCCTGGCGTCTGTCCCTCGGTGGGGCAGCAGGGCCCAGACCCGGCCCCGGGAGGCCGTCCTCATTCAGGGGACCACAGAGCGAGCAGGGGCGCCTGCTGCCCGGGGACACAGCTTCTGTTCATAGCTGGCCGCTGCCCGGACTCAAATCTACCGTGGGGGGTGGACGAGGCCTCTGCACTTGGCCTCTGCTTGCCCTGCTCTTGGAGAAGGCTAGGAGGCTGACCATTTGCAGTGCTCTGGCTGCCAGCCCTTGGGAGGGCGAGGCCCTGTCTGCGATCCATCACTCATGGGTCCTGTGGTCACGCGCTGTCCTTGTGTCCGCAGGTGGTCCGCACGCAGCCAGCATGGGAGACTGGAGCGCCCTCGGGAAGCTGCTGGACAAGGTCCAGGCCTACTCCACGGCGGGGGGCAAGGTGTGGCTGTCGGTGCTGTTCATCTTCCGCATCCTGCTGCTGGGCACGGCGGTAGAGTCGGCCTGGGGCGACGAGCAGTCGGCCTTCCGCTGCAACACGCAGCAGCCCGGCTGCGAGAACGTGTGCTACGACAAGTCCTTCCCCATCTCGCACGTGCGCTTCTGGGTGCTGCAGATCATCTTCGTGTCGGTGCCCACGCTGCTCTACCTGGCGCACGTCTTCTACGTGATGCGCAAGGAGGAGAAGCTGAACAAGAAGGAGGAGGAGCTCCAGAAGGTGGCCCAGACGGACGGCGCCAACGTGGAGATGCACCTGAAGCAGATCGAGATCAAGAAGTTCAAGTACGGCATCGAGGAGCACGGCAAGGTGAAGATGCGTGGCGGGCTGCTGCGCACCTACATCATCAGCATCCTCTTCAAGTCGGTCTTCGAGGTGGCCTTCCTGCTCATCCAGTGGTACATCTACGGCTTCAGCCTCAGCGCCGTCTACACCTGCAAGCGGGACCCCTGCCCCCACCAGGTGGACTGCTTCCTGTCGCGCCCCACCGAGAAGACCATCTTCATCATCTTCATGCTGGTGGTGTCCCTTGTCTCGCTGGCCCTCAACATCATCGAGCTCTTCTACGTCTTCTTCAAGGGCGTCAAGGACCGCGTCAAGGGCAGGAGTGACCCCTACCACCCAGCCGGCGGCCCGCTGAGCCCCTCCAAGGACTGCGGCTCCCCCAAGTACGCCTACTTCAATGGCTGCTCCTCGCCCACCGCGCCCCTCTCGCCCATGTCCCCACCCGGGTACAAGCTGGTCACCGGGGACAGGAACAACTCCTCCTGCCGCAACTACAACAAGCAGGCCAGCGAGCAGAACTGGGCCAACTACAGCGCAGAGCAGAACCGCATGGGCCAGGCCGGCAGCACCATCTCCAACTCCCACGCCCAGCCCTTCGACTTCCCCGATGACAACCAGAATTCCAAAAAGATCTCGGCGGGACACGAACTCCAGCCCCTGGCCATCGTGGACCAGCGGCCGTCCAGCAGGGCCAGCAGCCGGGCCAGCAGCAGGCCCCGGCCCGACGACCTGGAGATCTAGACCCCGTCTTGGAGCGGTGGGGTCCACTCAGTGGTGGAGGAAGCGGTGCTGGAGGACAGCACTCAGCGCTCCTTGGTTCCAGCGAGGTGGTACTCGGTGGCCCTCCTGGGAGGCCTGGGACAGACTGACGTAGCATTGTAGGTTCTCTGGGGCATGGGACAGGTGGGGCGGGCGGGAGGGGCGGGAGGAGGTACATGCTGGTCTTTCATGTAGTGGATTCCGAGCACTCTGGTCTCCCCAGAGTTGCGTAGGTGAGACGTAGGTAAGGGCTTTTCTCCCCACACACCCCGGAGCGCCTGTGTGTGCGTGTATGAGGGTGGCTGATGGTTGTGGCTGAATATATTGTTTTAATTTTTATTTTACCAAGAAACCGAAATACCCTTGGCCAGGGACAGACGCTTCTTGGACATCTTATTTCTTTCCACAAGAGAAAGTCGAGGCCTGTGCTCTGTCTTTGCTGAAGCATCCCATTGTTGCATTTGCACTTGGTGGGCGCTGTCCGGAGGGCGCTGTCCGGCCGCCCGTGCGGGCGCCCTCACACACTGCGGCTCCGCCCTTCTGACTGTTGCTGTTCTTGGTGTCAGAAGTTCTGACAAGGCCCTGGGAGGGGGCGACCTACTGCGTGTCCACCCCGCTCACACAGCCCTCGCCCCACCGCTGCCCGGTGCCCAAGGGCTCTGCCGGATACACTCGGTGTCCTTTAGCACGCTTCTGAGTGCACATCAGGGAAACAAGCCATGCCTGGTATCTCACAGTCACGTGTGTGCGTGTGTGCGCGTGTGGCTTATTCATTGTGGATTGGTACAAAAGGTGCAGCACAGACTCCCAAACGCGGATTTGAAAGCGATGCAGTGCACGAAAGCGATGCAGTGCACGCAGCGTTCTGGCCCGAACCTTCTCCCGGGCCTCGGGTGTGGCCCTGTGTTTACAATGTAAGATTCCTGCTGTGCCAGCCGCGGCCGAGCACGCTATTCCCTAAACGTTTTCCCGAGTGTCCTCCTGAGGATGCCGGTTTTGTTGATTACAGTTTTTTGTCTTTTTTCTCTTTAGAATGTAGCAGTCATGCTATTACTGAAATGAATGATTTCCTTTTTTCTGAAATATAATCATTGATGCTTGAATGATAGGATTTTAGTACTGTAACAGGCTTTAGTCATTAATGTGGGAGGCTTAGGAGAAACGCCGAGAGAACTGTGGCTGCCCGCGCCCGCGTGGATTCGTGGATTGGCGGCGTGGGCGTTCTCGGTCTAGCCTGCTTAACACACGAATTCAGAACGCGTCCTGTCGGGTCCGACGGTCTCGGGTGGCCAGCAACTTCGGTGTTTGCACTAAGATTTTACCTGGGATCCAAGAGAAGCTGAGAGGGTCAGGAGTGCACGTGTAACTAATTTATTTGAACTGTACGCTAAAGACATCGACCAGTTTCTTCAAGTGCCTTTTTGAAACTCATCGCGGGTGAACGGTGAAAATCTGAGGTTCCTTTTTCCTCCTCACACATCAGCTGCGTAGAACAAATGGTTTTGAACAGCGGAAAATACTAATGCGTCTGACATTCCACGTTAAGCCACGGTCGTGGGCAGCTTCATTGCATGTAATGTAGACCTGGTCCGTTGGATTGTGGGTTCTGGAGTGTTTCTTTATTCAATAAAGGTTTAATTTAGTAGAAATGCTGCCTGTATATTGTGTAATTTTTTTCCCCTATCATACCTCTTGTGAATAAAGATCATCAGAGATATTTTCATGGCTATAAGGATATTTCCATGGGTAAATTTACTATATTTTTAGGGCTATTTGGGGGGGGGCAGTTTATTGATGGTTTTTTAGGGATTTTTCCGAGTGGACCATGAACTTGCTGTGTAGCCCAGGTTGACCCAAACTGCTGCCTCAGCCTGCCGAGGAGGGGAATTGCAGTGTATGCCACCTCGCCCAGTGGTAGAAGGCTCTTTAAAGGGGGTATTGATTGTTAGCTATTTCAGTGCAGCCACTAGTCATAACCATTTTTGAATGTTCTGCAATAAGACAAGAGTACCCCAGTCCGCAGCGTGGGAGACTGAACCCCGGTCCTCCCGACACCAAGCTACACCCCAGCTGCGTCCAGCTTTAGCAGGGACCTGTGGTTGGGCTGAAGATAGACAGGGCAGCACCCACTGACTTAGGGGACCTGACATCTCAGCCGTCACAGAACAAGGTGAGCTCTGGAGTCAGGGCTGCAAAGAGCGAACGGTGAAAATGCTGAGCTCGAATCTGAAACAATTTGCCCTCAATGAAAAATCATGCACTGAGGAGTGACAGATGAACTCCGGGCAATCAACAAAGTGCTTGTACTTTTATTTTAGAAAAAAATAAGAATTTCAAACAAAATAGTAGGAAATTGTACTCACAAAGGCAAGAGATCTGCTCAGGGTTTCAAGTCACTCCAAGAAAATTCCTGACTTTCTGGGTTGTGTAAGTTAACACTTAGCGACCAGTGGGGTCCCTCCTCCAAAGGGGCAGCAGTGTAACCTAGCTGAGGCTGACACTGGCTGCGTCCAGCCCCTGGTTCTGGCTCGGCTGCTCCGGGCTGGTCCTTGGGTCAGCCTGGCGCTGTGGTTTGGGCTGCCCTTGAGCTCCCTGAGGACGTGGTTCCCAGCCCACCCCAGCCGCCTGTGTGTGGCATGTGCTGTCCAGGCACCCCGTGGCCTGTGGTCACTGTGCCCGCACCCCACACTTGTCCATGCTGTGCTGCAGGCCGGCTCCAGGCTCCATGGGGAAGGCTGACTGCTTTGCTTCCTTCCTCTACCCTGGGTGACTGCAGAAAAACAGGACAACCACAAGGTCCTTTCGGTTTTTTAACTTCTAACAGAATTCCTTGTTTTGTGCATAGTAGAAATTCTTATTTTAAGACAGCCTTTACCTTTATATGAGAGTCCTTTTTTGTTAAACTATCATCTGTGACCACTGTTTTCAGAATTTTTATACAAAAATTTCAGCTTATTTTCCAAAGTGTCAGAATTGTCTATTTTTTCAACCTTTGTTTGTATCTATTTACTTATTTATTCATGGAGACAGGGTTTCACCATGGAGTTCCAGCTGGTCTTGAACTGTGTAGCCCAAGCTGGCCTTAAATTCATGGCAGTCCTCCTGCCTCAGCCTCCTGGGCACACAGCTTGCTGCGAGGGTCTGGGAAGGGGCTGTTCCTCCCCTGGCCGGGTACACAGAGCTGGAGTGGTCAGCTCCAGGGTCTTCAGAGTGGAGGAGTGGGCAGTCCGTGGTGCAGGACAGGCAAGAGGGAAGCTCCGGAGGAGCGGTGACCTATGTCCCAGCTTTGAAGCCTGAGCCTCCGAGCTCAGAGTCTTTTTCTGGGCCCCCATCATTCCCTGAACACCCTGCCCTGTGGGGTGTAACTCACTAGGGGCACCCACAGCGGGGCCCAAGTCTGCCTGGGGGATGGGATGGGGCACAGGGCTTCACCCCAGCCCCTTTTTATGTTCCATCTTGAGACAAGGTCTCACTAAGTTGCTCAGGTTGAGCTAGAATTTGAACCCTCCTGCCTCAGCCTCCCAGAGCACTGGGATTAGCTGGCTAAACCCAAGTCCTAATGCCTTGAGCCGTCTGCCGCAGCACACAGGGGGCCTCCACTCCCTAGGCTGCTGTGGCTGGGTCTCGTCAGCCGCATGACTTTGCAGAATGATTAAAAAGGCTCAGACAGTAAATTTTTCAGTTGCTGTGGTAACAAACAGATCAAGGAGTATGTGGCCGGGCGTGGTGGCACACAGCAGCACTCAGGAGGCTGAGGCAGGAAGATCCATGGGTTCAGGACCAGCGTGGACTACACACTGAGATCCTGTCTCAAGCCTCCCCCACCACTCCCAAAAACCGCAAGTGAAAAGCTAGACATGGTAGCATCTACCTGTAATTCCAACGCTTGGGAGGTGGAGGCAGGAGGGTTATCAAGTTCAAACCTACCTAGGATGCATTAGTAAGATTCTGGTTAAGAAAACCAAAAAATAAATAAAAGTAAATAAAGAGAAATGTAGCACGGCACTCTGCTTAGGAAAACTCAGGTCAGTGTTACCCCCTCAAATACTTAGAACTGTTTATGGGACTGAAGCTGGGTAACTGGGATTATTCATTTATTTTTGCTTTTCTGAGCCAGAGTCTCACTATAGACCCCAGGCTGGCTTCAAGGTCATGGCAATCCTCCTGCCTCAGCCTCCCAAGTACCAGGATTACTGGCATGGGTACCACCACCACTCCTGGCTATTTTCCCTATTTTCGGCCCTGCTTGCTCATGATGGCATATTTTTGGTGGTGGGGTGTGTGTGTCCAAAGCACAAGTCTCTTGGGGGGCATGACCTTGCTTTCAGGACTCGTGTACGTCAGAGGTGTCCAGTGGTTTGGGAGCTGAACGTGGCAACGCAGTGCGCCATGGGCTTTGATTCTGGGTGAGTCAAACCTGCAGCGAGGCCCACCTGCGACACGTGCCGCCTACCAGGCTTCTCAAGACTCGCTGCTCCACCATCGGAGGGGAGTAAAACCTTACCGCGTGGCGGAGTTTCCCTTTCAGTTTAGTCCGTCTGTCCGTCCGTCCTTCTTTCCTCCCTTCAATTCTTCCCCCCTCCCTCTCCCCCTTCCTTCCATTGCTTGTTTTAAGAGAGGGTCTCTATGACACCCAGGCTGGCCTTGAACCTCAGGCTGGCCTGGAGAACTCGAACCGATGCCGGATGCACACACATGGTCCAGTGCGCCCAGCTTGTGCCGCAGTCCTGTCACCTGCGCCCTCACGGCTTCCTGAGCCCAGGCTGGGGATTTTCCGGGTCCGGGGCTGAGGACAGGTACTCACATCTGCTTTGCAGCCTGAGTCCCACTCTGTAACCAGCTGCTGCCATCTGCGCCGGGGTGAGCGTGGGGTGCTGGCCCATCTGCGCCCCGCCTCCCCCCCACCCCCATCCTCCCCATTTCCAGCAGTTTTGGGTTCAACTCTGCGTGGCTCCATGGCCTAAACCTTCTCCAGGCTGTGTTCAGGGGACCCAGGCCTTCGGGTGGGGACTGGGCAGGTGGCCAGTGCAGGTAACAGCTGCCCCCGGACCCAGGACCTGGCTGGACTAGGGTGCAGGCCTGCAGGAAGGACGACGCAGCTGCTGTCACAGCCCCTGGGGAAACGCCCAGCAGGGAACAGACTGCTTCCGGTCAGGCCGCCAGTGTTCCTGGGCTCGGCAGCAGCTCCCTTCCCTGGAGGGCTCCCCCTCCTCTGCCTGCACCTCTGAGGGCCACAGGCACTGGCGGAGGGTGGGGCAGGAAAGCCTGGGGTCCCCAGAGTTCCCAACACTCAGAGAGAAGCTGGGCTGCTTGAAAGGGCTCAGAAACTCGAATGTCAGTAAGAGCAGGCTGAGGGGAGGGGCTGTGACTGCACTCGGGAAGCTGAGGCGGGAGGAGCATGAGCTCATGGCCAGCTTGGGCTGTGTAGAGGTTCAAGGCGAGCCTGGACAGAGACACTGTCACAGACAGAGTGACTAACGCCGTCCTCGGTGTGAAAGAATATTCTATGCAAAAAAGATGGACACAGAAGAGAAACTTGAGAGGCAGAGGTCTGAAGAAGCCTCCTGGGGAGCACAGCTGGGTGTGGTACAGATTACCTGGGAGGCTGAGGCAGAAGGACTTCTTGAGGCTAAGAGCTCAAGAGCAGCTGGGCCACTCAGGGAGATCTCATCTCTAAAACTACCTACCTAGCTAACTAGCTACCTAACTAGCTTCTCAACTAGCTAACTCATGAGCTGAGTGCAGCTGTGCTTGGGTCAGAGCTGCGGAGAAGTGCAAATGGCCAGTGGCAGGCTGCCTCTGTGTCCCGGAATCAGACCTGCCGGGCGCGCCCTCCTGCGCTCGTTCACTCTTGGTTATCTTGCTCCATTTCCTTCCTTCTCGTTTCTCCTCCTCCTTCTACTTGCTCTCTTCCATTTTCTTTACTTTCTCTTGATTTAGTTTCCAGTTTTTTGTGGGAGGGTCTTGCTGCATAGCCCAGGCTGGTCTGAACTCAGCAATCCTCCTGCCTCAGCCTCCGAGTGCTGGGCTCACAGGTGTGGCCGCCACACACGGCGCCTTCTCCTCCTTTAGCGATGAAAGCATCAAGCAGCAGGAGCAGACTCTCTCCTTACAAAGCGTGTCTGCTTGCCGTCTCGGGTCGCACAGCTGCATTGGAGCCCTGCGTGACCACCACGCGAGCACCAGCGTCTCCTCACTGCACAGATGGCAGCGACGGCAGGGTCCCGGGACCCGGGCTGCGGGCTGGCTGGCACTTGATTCTTTGGTTTGGTTCCAGTTTTGTGAGACAGTCTCGCTATGCTTCGGGCTGGCCTCGAGCTCACCATGGAGCCCAGGCTGGCCTGGAGCTCCAGGTGGCACATGCTGTGATCCCAGCATTCGGGAGGCTGAGGCAGGAGGATCGTGAGTTGGAGGCCACTAGAATTTTCCTTATGATACATACACTCTAACCCATTCATTGACAAATTCTCCAAACACCTACTATGGGCTGTGTCCAGAGTTTGAGCCCAGGCTGGATGACCTCGTGAGGTCCTCATGGGGCAGCCAGGCTGAGCGAAGGAGACCCGTATCCTACCACACGATGAGGGTGCGCAGGCCATGGGCATCTCGTGCCAGCTCTGGCCTCTGAGGCTGGGGGACCTCGGCTCTGGGCGGGCAGGCGAGTCCTCTTCCATTCAGACGCCCAGGCCCGAGGCTCCAGGCTTGCCTCTGGCCTCTGGCCTCGTTACAGCCCTTGGCCTGGGTTTCAGACCCATGGGCAGCCGTCCCTGTGTGGAGATAACACTCATCATAACATTCGCCTTGGTGGGGCCTGTCAGCCCAGCACTGGGGAGGCTGAGGCAGGAGGATCACAAGTTCTGGCCCAAGCTGGACAGCTGGGATGCAGAGACAGGAAGACCTCACCTTCTCTAAGCCTGATGACGAGGCTGAGCCATGGGTAGACCAGACAGAGCCCATGAAGCTGAGGGTGTTTGATAACTGACTTACAGGTGGGAGAGCTGGAAAATCAGAAGGCAATGTAGGCATCACAGGAGAGAAGCCGAACCCTATGAGGTGATTTCATTACTTCGGTGTCTGACTAGGTTACAGTTCTGGGTAAATGGCTCTATCTTAGCAGTACACGAAGTGTCTAGAAAAGGTTAGGTGATTTGATAATTTAAAAACTACAGCACAAACACAGCAGTGGATCAATAGAGCTACCTTACGTCCTTCCTGAACACACAGGAATGGAAATAAAATAAATGGAGACAAAACAAGGGTGTAGAGCCCTGGCTTAGAGGTGAGCAGCCCTGGGTTCAATGTCCAGCACCACCAAAAAGCAAGAAAACCAAGACAGATATGCAGGGCTTTGCCTGTTGTGATCTCCATTATCTTTAGGTAAGATTTGGTCTTTACAAGCCAAGCACAGTGGCACATGCCTGTCATCCTAGCACTCAGGAGGCTGAGGCAGGAGCACCCCCAAGAGTTGGAGGCCAACCTGGGCTGCCTAGGGAGACCCTGTCTCAAACAAAGATCTCTATGTGAAATGTGAAACTTGTAACAGTGAACTACAACCAGACATCTATCTACCACTCCTTCAAAGTGAATTTTAAGTCCACTATTAAAATTTATGTTAGTTCCCTTCTCTAATGGGAGCTGGAGGAGGCAGAGATCAAAGGCCCCGTGCCCCGGGCTTCTATTCTGGTGGGCAGGAGGGGAAGAGCAAGGCTGGAGAGTCAAGGAGCCCTGCACCAGGCACTCTGACTCTCTCCCCCTGCTTTCTTGTTCTTTCCTTTTAAATTTCTTTGCCAGATAAATCTGCTCCTAAGACTGTAGGTAAGAGAAAAAAGAGACCCTGTGAGAATTAAAATGTCATTAATCTGCTCTAAAAGCAAAAGGAAATGGCTCCTTGGCTGGGGATTAAGGAGGCAGTGCGGGGCAGCCGCAGAGCCGGGGCGGCAGGCGGTGGGGCTGCACGGTCTGTAAACAATCTGTACTTTTAAGATCTCCAAATTCTGTCACACTCATTAATCATATTTTACAATTAAAGCTGTGCCAAATCCATGCCCTTGAAAGGATCTCCAACACGTTCCTTTTTCTCTCTTTTCTGGTAATTAAATTGTATCTTTGTACTCTGAAGTCAGTTTTATGTTTCTGTTCTCAGAGTCCCACTTGGTTCCCAAGTTAATAGATCATTTAACCCAGTTCATGACCAAGGAAGGGGGTTTTTGTTGTTGTTGTTGCAGGCAGAATCTCACTGTATAGCCCAGGCTGATTTTGAGCTCTGCGTCCTCCTGCCTCAGCCTCCCATTTGCAGTATCTAACAACCACACTCAGCATGGGGCCCCAGCCACATGTGCACACACATCTCACTTCCTTTTATGTCCTGTTTCTGCCTCTCCTCCCGCCTCTCGGTCCCCCTCCCTTTTGCAAAAGAGCTATCTTCTTGCTCATCTTCTTCTATTTTGTTCCTTATTTATAGCTTGGGTTTCTCGTAAGAGAAGTCTTGCAATATTTAGGCTCTCGCACTTGATTTATTTGACTTAACATTATGGTCTCAAGGTGCATTTGTTTTCCTACAGAAGACTCAAGGTTCAGCCTTCTTGGTGGCACAGTGGTACTCCACTATGTGAACACACGTTCTTTACCCACTCGAGACTGATTCTAATAAACATTTTCAGCACATTTCTCTATTCTTCTCTCTTTCTCTTCCTTTTGAAAGTCTCACAGTGCTATCCAGGCCAGACTCAAACTCATGACCCTCCTGCCTCAGCCTCCTGAGTGCTGAGATTACAGGCATGTGTTACTGTACCCTGCTACATTTTTCATTCTATTCTCATAGATTTATGGTGGCTTGGAACTCTAGAAAATATAACATGACAGACCACATAAACTGCAAAGAATCAGAAACGTAGTAAGTTGTGTCATATTGGTTGTTTCTAGTTGAACTTTGCACCCTTCTCTCTCAAACTCCCGAGTGCTGGGATTACACTGCGCACAGCTGAAGCCGCTCTGTTATCATCACATCTAAGGACTCACTTGGGACACAGGCAAAGCTTGTTTGAAATAAGCCCAGTAAACTTTAGGAACCAAGAGTGGACAGAGAACACTTTATTTTGTCAGTTATTAATGCCAAGACCCATCTTTTTGTTTCTACTTTTATACCCTTTATTTTTCAGTTTTTAATCATCTGTAAAGACTGAAAACTGTATTTTCCTGTTTCACTGTCTGTGTTTTTTTGATACAGGGTCCGGCTCCATAGCCCAGGCTGGCCTTGGACTCATGATCCAGCCCCCATGTCTTCTAAGTGCTCTTTGCCTCTGCATCCACCATCTTCCAGCAGGGCGTCCAGAAGCTGCCTTTGCCAGGTTGTGAAACCCCAACTACCTGAGCTTACTGGACCAAAGACCTACAGCTGGCTGCAGTTTCTGACTGCTTCCTAGCTTCACACCTTCAAGGAGGAGAAGCACTTAACTCCTTAGCAGGGTGTGGCAGTGCCATCTGTACTGTAGCACTCGGGAGGCTGGAGCAGGAAGATCGCAAGCTTGAGCTCAGCCTGGGCAACTCAGGGACTCATAGACACCCTGTCACCAAATAAAAATGCGATTAAAAAGGGCTGGGGCTGCAGCCCAGTGTGACGGCGGCAGCAGCTCACCACAGACCTGCGGGCTCCGTTTACATGATTCCTCCGGTGTTAACTAAGCCTTCTTCCCAGACATGTCTGCGCATCCTATAGTGTGAAGAGCCTCATTCTCTGACCTGCAGCCCGAGAGAGTTAGAAACAACGGCAGCTGTGGCACAAGCCTGCAGGGTTCAGGCTGCGTTTGGGTTTCCCTGGCCAGCCTGGTTCTGAGTCTCCTCTCCAACTCCCCACCTCCTGCCCCCTCAATGTGCAGAACTCACACACCCACCCTCTTCCTTGTTATTTTGAGCAGGGATCTTGCTTTGTCTTCAGGCTGGTCCTGAATTCACTAGGTAGCTCAACTGGCCTCAAGCATGAGATTTTCCTGCCTCAGCCTCACCCATGCCTGTGTGAGGCAAAGCTGTCATTTTTGACCTATGGATCCTGAAACTAGCTCGTTCCTCGGATTAAACTCTGAGCCAAGGGTCACCGTTTCTGTCTGTGCTGGCCAGGAGGGGACAGCGCCGCGGAGCGCAGGAGACTTTCCCAGCCCCGCTCCGGGCTCGGGCTGCTCGAGTTGGACCCCAGGATCTTTCATCTTGAACAAAGAAATAAGCGAAACAAGCAGTGGCAAAGTATTGGGGACCACGAATTCACAATGCTAATTCTGCATAGTTCCCTAAGGGATAAATGGAGGCTTGAGATCATGGTATCATCCTCTTGAGGCTTCCCACTAACTCGGGATGCGCCATCCTCTCCCACCAACTAAGACTAAACTGAAAAAGAACACTCCAGAGCAAGGTCTTTCTTAGCATAAAATCACCGCTACCCACTTGAGTCATCCGAGGACTATCCGGTGCCGCAGTGCCACCTCTGCCGCCCTGGAATCCTCCGCTGGCCCCTCCTGTCATTGCACACGCCCACTGCCTCGCACACACCCAGTAAACAGGGGCTGGTTTGGAGCAGCTGGGTCCTGGGCCGTGCCGAGGCCCTGAGCTCCCAGCCCCCATCCTGCGGTACTAAAGCTGTCTGTCTCTTATTTTATCCTTCGCTGTGCCCCTCCTAAGAAAGGTGGGGCTCTTGGCCATCTCCCCCATACTAGAGTTTACTCAAGAAAGCAAAAGTGAGGAGTGTGGGAGACAATGGCTCTGTAGAGCCAGTTTGGGCGAGTAAAGAAAAAAACAGGATGAGGACAAAGACAAACTGTGGGTAACAGTGGAAAACTTACCTCGCAGCCTGTTTCCACTCCTTCGTGCTCCCAAATCTCGAGGAAATCCGCGAGAATTTCTACATCCGAGTCCTGAGAGGCGGTGCCGGGCTCCCACACCACCGGCTGACTGAGGACTGGAGAACCTGGTATAGTTCTCGCGAGAAGTCCACACGCAGGGCTTCAGAAACGGTTCTGCGCATGTGTAGAGGAGCAAGTCGTTCAGGGTCCACCCAATTCGCCGGCTGGTTTTCCTCGGCCTAATCTCCCTGGAAACGCTCAACCCGAGGGCAGGCTCAACCCGGGCTGCTGGGCGCTGAGCGCTGAGTGCAGTCTGGGCCTGACTCCTCCGAGGCAGCCCTGCGGCCCAGATCACAGCCTGCCCGGTGGCCGCGGGGCGGGCTCCGGAGGGAAAACTGCAGAGGAAGCTGGAGAAAGCCGCAGAGGCTCTGGCTTGCGACGGCCTGGATTTCTCTAAGTGCAGTAGCTGCTCTGAAACGAAGCTCAGCGAAATTGAAGAGGCGAACCACAAAATTACTAGATTTCTGCTCCGATCCTGGAACTCTGAAGCTGCAGGAAGGTAGAAGTCTCTTCCGCTCCGCTCCTCGTGGATCGGGTTTCGCCTGTTCTCGGGGCAGCAGGAGACCTCTGAGTGCGATCGGTGCGGGTTTTGTGGCGAGCTGCCAGGAACATTTTATTGATTAATCCTGTACGATTGATATTTTATCATTCTTCCATCTATACATGATAAGTGCAAGGGAATTAAGTCTTTTTTTTCCTTGCTCTCTCCCAAATATATGGAAATTGACCTCAAGGGCTGGGTACAAAATCAGAATTGTTCAAACATGATTAAGAATTTCCGGACAAGAGACGCATGTTAAAACAGCACAGGACCCTGAAACTGGGGCTCGTGCTGTGAATTTGGTGTCCTTGTACATGAGAAGAATGCAGTGGCTATGACTGACTACGTGAATAGACATTCTGAAAGAATGTATCTTTTACTCTGAAAACCAGAAATAAAATACTCAGAGATGACTTTAGGTCTACAATTCCCAGTAACTAATCTGGAATTTTCCTACCTTTATTTCTACTCCCCCTGCCCAATGGTCCAGAATCCTGATATCTGGTCAGTCTTAAGAAAATAGCAAGTCATGGTGGTGCACTTCTTAATCCCAGCACTCTGGAAGGCTGAGACAGGAGGATTGTAAATTCAAGACCAGCACAGGTAACTGAGGGGCTTAATAAGACCGTGTCTGGAAAAAAACAAAAACAAAAAACTGGGGATGTTGGTCATCATTAAAGGAAATCCCTAGTATTAAAAAAATAAGTAGACTAGAGTGCTGTCTGTCTTGTACAAGTGCAATCATTTTGATAGCACTTACTTTTTCAACTACTATCTTCCAGTTGTTTTGGAAGACCCAAGTTAATATGCAAATAAACTAAGTCTATATCTTTAAAAATATCACTACTCACACACTGCCTTAGCAATACTAGAATGATAGGCTAAGCTGGGCATAGTGGTGTGTATCTGCAACCCCAGCAGCTGAAAGGCTGGAACAGGAGTATTTCTGTGAGTGTGAGGCCAGCCTGGACTACACAGTGAGGTTCTGTCTCAAAAACAAAACAAAACGAAATGAAATAGAAACAAAAAGAAAAACAAAATAAGAGGAGCTAAGCTGGAGTTCCTTGTGGAATCAGCATTCTTTCTATCTGGGAGTCTCTGCTTTCTGATAAAGACCTACTACATGATATTCCATTTTACATGAAACTAACCACTTCGATTTTGTTAACAAAGTTCAGCAAATACTTAGATTATTATCTTTAAATATCATGGTGCTTTGCAAGAAGGAGGAGCTTCTGATCCTTAGTTTTTCCTCAGTGACCTGATATTAAAATAGCCACTTGGCCTGGGGGACAAGGAAGTTGATCTCACCCACTAAACACTCCCACACTAGAAAACGAAACCCAAAAAACAACCATTGAAGGATGAAAATCAGCATTTCTGAAATGCCCCATGGTCATACAATGTTGGCAGAAATAAAAAGGCAGAGGACATTTGTAAAGAGATGCCCCAGGATCCAGCCTGTTGTTTTCTTAACACACAAGCATTTTAGAATTCTGAAGAATCGGTGCTAAGAGAGAAAAGTGTGTGCTATGGGTTTTATCTAGATCCACCCCCCCCCAGCTCTGTGTGTGAAAGGTGGGACTCAGAAGGAGGGGCTCAGAGCTGCTGCTGTTAGGACATAGGTTCTGTGGGAAGAGGCAGCCTCCAGAGTTGACCTGCAGGACCCATCTCCCGCCCCTGCTCCTCCTCATGCTGTGCTTCCTGTCCTGCATGGGGCAAGTAGCTCTCCCCCGCCAACCCCTTCTGCCCTGCTGTTTCTGCCTGGAGCCAGCCACCCACGCAAGGACTGGCACTTCTGAGCCCTAGGCCAATATCATCCCTCCCTCTTGAAGCTGTGGATGCTGGGTGTTTTGCTCCAGGGATGAGACAGGGACTAAGATGGCGTGGCCGGAGAGGTCCATGACTTCTCTTGATAGTGAACTTCCTAGTGGTTCCAGTCCGGATCTGAGGCTTTGAGGCACATTTATGATGTGGGACTCATCCAGGGGTGCAACCCTAAGCCTCCAGCAGTCTGCAGATGGAGAGCAGAGCGTGGCACTTGCATGTGTTTGATTCCGTAAGTGAAGCCCCCTTGGCCTGATGTGATCCACACACAGCACAGGAGAAGGATCTGTGTGCTGAGTGTGCTGTCCCTGCCAACCGCCTTGGGCGAGAAGCTTACTTGGTTCCCCAGCAAGATAACGGGAGTCACAAGAGGGCAGCCACCAGACTAACGAATGTTTGTGTGAGCCAGAAGGATTGCGAGCTGGTGTTTCACAGCAGTCTTTTCCTGCCTGCTGTTTGGGGGAGGGATGTCTCAGATGTGTCAGTGTCCACAGTAGGGAAGGACTGAGCTTCAGTCTTGCATATCTAGTGTGATGCTATTGGAGTGAGAATCCACCTGTAGTGGGGATGGCAGCCTGGTTCTCACCTTGCCCCAGAACTTTGAAGCTGTGTAGCTTCCAGGAAGGGAAACACCCCAGCAACTGGCCAGCTCCCTAGATTCTCCTTCCTGGCTTAATTTTAAATTCTTTTTTCCTCTTATTCTCACTTCTGTCCAAGCCAATTGTCTGGATGTGGTGACTCACGCCAGCCATCCCAGCACTCAGGAGGCTGAGGTGGAGGCATCACTGTGAGTTTGGGGCCAGCCTTGGCTATGTAGCGAGAATCTATCTTAAAAAACAAACCAAACCACACCAGAACAAAACATAAAAACAAACTAAATGTATGACAACGAAGAGGATTAAAAGTGTCAAAGACATTAATATTGCTCTCTGTAACATCACTGATAGTTTTCATAAAAACTGGGAAAAGTTATTGGCAGCTACGAAGCCTTTGTAGACAGGCAGGGGACCCTGATGTACTAGAAGCGGGGCTAGCGCAAGAATCGTTTTTTCTCAGAGTAAAATTAAATGTGTATAAGAAAAAGAATGAAAGGTAAGGCTGGGGCAGTCTGTATCTGATATTATTTGACTTTTTAGTTAACCTTGCTGTGGTCAACAGGGACCATGGACTTTTAAAAGTCTCCAGGTGTTGAACAGTGCACGGACAGCCATCACGTTCGCCTGCCCCTTTGCATGGGTGCTGGTGGACACTGCACTTGTTTATTTCCGTTACTGTTGCCCATGTGATGCACTAAAGAGCGATAACAAGAAGGTAAAACTTCTGGATGTTTGACGATTAGCTTTCATCTGAAGCAAGGTTTAAAGTCTGGAAGCCACACCTGGCTTGGAGAGGAATTTCTGATTTAGCGATTATCATGTTCAATGGTGTAACTGGCGGTAAAGCTCCGTGGCTACCTGATCATCAGTAGGAAGCGGAGAGACCCATAAAGGGAACTGCACCTGACAGCTCAGGTTAACAGCATCATTTTTCTTTCCTTTTAAAGTTGAAATTTGGGAAAAAAACCAAAAACCAAACCATGACCATTCCAGGCTGTGTCTGAGTGGCAGCGAAGGATGGACCTGGGAGCCGGCCCAGCTCCCAGGCAGACCCGTGGCACAGCCTCTCTAAGCCACAGACCTAAGGCACCGACTGTTTAGTCCCCAGAGCCTGCGTTTGCTTTTGTTTTCAGCATTTCCTTGGCTCACTGCAGCCGTGGCAACTGGAAGCACAGTGCATGGCACGTGGTGCACTGCAGGGGTGCACGGGACCCCGGGTAGCGTGTGACTGGGGTGTTAACGCTGTGACCCGGGAGGAGGCCACAGCAAGAGACAAGGTCGAGGAGACCACAGAGTGAAGGCAAATCCCGACTGTTGGTCGTGGAGACCACATGAGAAGCAGCAACGACAACGGAAGCAGCAGCAGCGCTGTGCCGCAGGGGCAAAAGTCCTCGCTTGGCGGCTCGGTGCTGGGGCTTGCATCCTGCACACCAGGTCAGCGCCCCAACCCACAGCTCACAGTCCATCCCTGCTAAGAGGAGGAGAAGGTGGGTAGTGTGGCTGGGTACCTGCCCAAGGGCTTTGATTTTGTAGTTGACAAAATTTAGAACATTTTATACCTTCAAAAGGACCTAAATCCATGTGTCACGAATTGTTTGCTTCAACTTTTAAGGTTGTATCACGGAGTTTTGGCTGCTGCATGCTACCTGTTCCTACACTTCCATGCGTGTTCTCTTGTGTTAGATTCTAGAAGATTCTGGTGCGATACAGAGAATGACCGCTCAGGGCCAGGCCAGAGAGAGGGGCTGCAGTTACTCCCCTCTCTGTAGAATTTGCGCTCAGAGGTTCCCAGCTGTCAGACCACGAAGCGGCCAGAAAACACTGGCAGTTGAAGTCAGGATATGATCTGTGGTCAGCCTTTCATGGAGATAATAGCAGATAAAACA
Organism: Hydrochoerus hydrochaeris; assembly: GCA_004027455.1. NCBI lineage: Eukaryota > Metazoa > Chordata > Mammalia > Rodentia > Hydrochaeridae > Hydrochoerus > Hydrochoerus hydrochaeris. The sequence goes on along the minus strand of PVLA01006386.1, from coordinate 89,913 downwards.
ATGTGGTCTTAAATTCTTTACTAGTTAAAATAGTCATAATTTGTAAACATAAACCAACTAAAATTAACTTTATTGTTTTAGGCACGAAGGCGTCTACATTTTATTTTGGCTTGTTCCTTCTGTTTTCTTTCCAAAGTGGATCCACCAGCTTGAGCAGGGCTCCATAAGCATTGGCTTCCCAAGGCAGAACTGGAAGTCTCGAAACGTATGGAGGAAATATTTATTTCTCTGCATGCAAGTGATGTCCATTGTATTAGAAATGAATTTATTTACTGTAGTTTGTTGTTGAATTTTGTCTTTGCTGAATGGTAGGGAAATACCCCAGAGGACCATATCCAGGGAGGGAGGGGCCTCCCGATGTTATACAATTGGAGATGTTTTTGAAAGATTTTATAAGCAGACTCAGAGCCTGTAGTTGAAGGTGTAATCGTCCATCTGCAACTAGAACCAGTCACCCACTAATGTACCGATCGGGGGAGCATCTTTTCAGTTCTGAGTCACCCCTTCCCTGCACAGGGCTTTCTTGTTGGCAACAGAGAGCCAAGATCCGCCCTGACACTCAGCCCATTTTCATCTCAGCAGAAGGCACAAGCGCTGCTCATGTTAGAAGCTTATAAACTTCACGGCATCAACATCCAGACATTGCTCCGGTAATGTGCTTGGTAACTGTTCTTTCAAAATGGAAAAGGTTTCTGTGCTTCTCTTCTAGGGCAGCAACCCCTACCTGGTGGCTTGGGTGTGACGTGTCCCCCGAACTCTCATGGTTTCAGAGGTGGGCTTTCTGAAACTTCCACCTCAATCTTGCCTTCTTCTTCCTCCCAGCCCCTTCTGGACTAGTGGGGACGCTGTCCCTGAAAATAGCCCTTCTCATAAAGGTCGTCTTTAAAAAAAAAACACTTAAAAATATATATATATATATGCTTTTCCTCCTTCCCTCTACAGTTGCCAGTTATTGTTAACTTTTGAGAAATGGTTAACTTTGAGTAATGACACTTCATTGATCTTGAGTAGGTGCCAGGTACCAAGCAGACTGCTTCCTATCTGTGCTTGGCTAATGAATGATATGAACCGAATTTCACCTGGGCTCTCCTTACTTCCTGACTCCCTCCTCTGCGCTCTGTGCTCCCCTTCAAATGCCTCCATTCTTTGCCACTGAACTTTAGAAGCACTTCTGGGGCTCAGACAGAGGTCAGTGGTGGGCACTTGCCCAGCATGACCAAGGCCTTGGGTTTAGTCCCCAGCCAAAAAAAAAAAAAAAACTGAATTAGGATTGTCTTGAAAATCAGGGAATCCCTGGTGAGAGGCTCACTGCTTCGTTCCGGCTGGCACTCTCCAATGTCCCTTGTTCCTCCCTGTACCATCATTATCACCTGCACTCCTGTGCCCTGATTGAGGCGGGGAGGAGCCACTCTGCAAAGCACTTCCTGTATGAGTAGCTCTATTAGTTACTTTCCTGTGCTAGGACCAAGTACCTGACACCTGTGACTTAAAGGAGGACAGGTTTATTTTGCTTATGATTTCGGAGTATTCAGTCCATGGTAGCCTGACCCCATCACGGTGGAAATGCCCAGCAGAAGAAAGTTGTTCAGCACATGGCATCCAGGGAGCAGAGAGAGAAGGGCAGATCCAGGAACAAGAGTGTACCCTTCCAGGTCACACCCCCGGGATGGCCTCCTCCAACCAGGCCGTGGCTCCTCACAGCAGGTCAGCCGTGGACGTGGATGAATCACAGATGAGCACTGCACCCCCGACCCAGAAGGCTCACGATCAGCTTGCCTTCTATTTGATATTGCATGCTTTTAAGAAGGGAAACCCAGGACCACCTCATGTCTCCTTCCCAGCACCTCCTCAGAATTGAGCTGCGGAAAACAAATGGTATTTGGTAGTTCGTAGAGGAAAATGCTGGATTTAAGGGAACTTTAGTACTGTTCCTTTCCTCCTACTTGGAGATGGGCCACCACACCCTTCGGGGCCCAGGGAACTGCACAGATGCAGCTCTGAGCATGATGGTTGGAAAGATTGTCTGGCGCTACTTGCCCTGGGCCATAGGGACGCGGGCAGCCTGCCTGTCCCAGCACCTCTCCTTTCCTCTGCCCTGCAAAAAGTGATTCATCGGTAGAGGCTTTGTTTCTTCTTTGTGTCCCCTAGCATTACTGTCTCAAGGTGCCTCCATGCACACTGGGACATTTCTAAGCCCCAGACTTCAACATCGCCAGGTTTCTTTAGCCTTTAGGGTTGACTGAAGAGATTTAAATATATTTCTCACACTTAGTTTTATTCTGCTTAGAATTTTATTTGCCATATTTTACCCAAGGCCAGGCTATAAATTTCAGTTAAAAATACACACGCTGGATTTTCTGGTCGTTCTATCCGTCTTAGGCTCTGGGAACACGGTGTGGTTTTTGTTGTACACCGGGAGCACTTTATTTAGGTACAGAATCAACACAACTGTGGTCCTGCGTGTGCAACCCCAGGGGGAAGTTTATATCCCTGTGTCAGGACGGCGGCCTGGGCTCCGTCGCTGTCTCCTGCTGACGCAGGCGTGGCTCTCTTTCGGTTTTACCAGAAGAACTTGGTCAGGATTTAGCTTTCAAGCTAAAACACGCCTCAAACACAGTATCAGGTCTCTCAAAATTGTCGAGCAGAGTTTGGTTTTGGGAAATAAGAGGGCAAGCTTTTGCGGGCAGGAAATGAGGGCCACAGGGAGAATTTGAAGCCGGTGGAGTGACTGACCCCGGCCTGTGAGGGGCGTGCCCTTCTGGAGCAGATGGAGATACATGATGCTCCCCAAGAGTGGCCTGGGGGACTCGAATGGGTTCTGCTGGGGAAGGCTGGGAAGGCTGGGGGTCATAGATTCTCCTGATCGGGACAGCTGAGAGGACCCAGTGTGCAAATCCATCGGGTGGATGAGAGCGGCGGCTTCTTCCATATTTACAAACGCAAACAGAAACCCAAACTTTTTTTTTTTTTGTACCAGGGATTGAACTCAACCCTGCACTTGCCAGGCTGGTGCTTATGCTGCTGAGCTAAGTCCCTGGCCCCCCCAAGACACAGCTTTGATTCTTGAGTTTGGTAGCCGAGCTGACTGCAAGCCCCAGGGTGAAGCCCAGGGCTCTGTCCAGCACCAGCCAGGACTCCCTCCCCCTCATTCTTAAATCAGGGCCAGCTCCAACATTAGGAAGAAAATCAGTGCCGATGTTACTGACCAATTTCACTGACCATGAAGGAGATTTTAAAAATACTTTCTTTACCCAACATCCTTTCTCTTTGGTGGGTGTTTTAAAAATGCCCACCCTATCCTACCGCTCCTGGGCCACCCACCACCAGGGATCAGGGAGGTGAGCGGTGCATCTCTGAGCATGAGGCAGCCTCCTCGGGGCCATCACTGGACTGCAGGGTTGAATGGTGCTAAGTGGCTTCCGATTCAGAGTTGCTTTCATCCGTGAAGTGGGTGAGAAGAAGGCAGCATTCTGTAGATCCTGGCGCAGGACAGGAGGGCCCTGCCATGATGTGGAATGGCAGGCCCTGGTGGGGTGCTTGCTGCTGTTAGCCAGAAACATCCCTGTCATGCATGTTGAAGCACTTTTCGTTGGTCATGGTGAGAACCAGGGGACAGGTCAGTGACCCAAAGCATCTCCACTTCTGGAGAGCAGAATCTGCCCAGTAGTGTCACACACCCATGTGATTACAGCATGCAAATGTCACTCCCTCACCATGGTGCGCCTGTCACTGACAATGCAATGACATCAGGAGGCATTTGGGACAAATGCGTGCTCTATTATGATCCATTCACTGCAAACCTGAAGCCGTGCGGTTCATTTCAGCTATATTCGAAATGTGCAAGGATATGTTCTAGTGGACTTGATGTGGTCTGCCCATTGCGAGCCGTGACGTGCTGGGTACATGATGCATAAGGCGTGTGTGGGAGTCCAGCGAAAGTGCCAGTCACTGTCCTGGTGAGGATGCCTGGAGAGGAGTGGCCTTGGGTCAATCTCTGCGTGCTGCACGGACCCCTTCCTCACCACCCCGCATGGCCCGTCGGTCACCAAGAGCCAGACAGCGCCATCCCTGGAGCTGGAAGACACAGATATCCAAGGGTTGGGGCACTGCCCGCTGCCCCTCTTTCTCCCTCAGAGTGACATGGTCTTCACCCAGGGGTGGCTTGGGGGGCTCAGAGGCAGCTGCTTGGTGACAGCACTGGAGGAGCATGTGGCAGCTGAAGGGCTCCCACAGCCCACACACACGAGTGTGTGTCCAGCGCGATCTTCGATCCATCAGGGAGAGGTGGCCAAGTTGTCCATACCCGTGTCTAGCCCGAGCTGGGGACCCAAGCCTCTGACGTGGAAGCAGAGATGTGGACACCGTGCAGGGGTGCAGAGGCGAGCCCCGCACCCGTGCGGGCGGCCCGGCACCGACCAGGCCTTCCTGACTGAGCCCCATGGTCCACCTCCGCCATGCGCGGAGTGAGTGGCATCTGAGGGGATGGTGGCTACCGCTGTGGAGGTGGCAGCTGGGCCCAGAGTGCCGCAGACCCTCGAGGTGCCACTTTTCCGACCCCACCCATTCGGTCGGCTCAGCACGCGTGACTCTCGTCCTCCTCCTCCACACCTTCATCCGAGGAAACAGCTTCCTGCCCAGGCTCCCACTCTGCCGACGGAGAGGCTGCTGGGACAGCGGTGATGTCCAGACCCCTGCAGAGCTTTGAGCCAGCCAGGTTTAGAGAAGAGGCCCTGGCCCGGGCACCTCTGGTTCTCCAGTGGGGACAGCTGAGTTGCCAGTGAGCCCCGGGTCGTCTGCGGCTCAGGTTTGAGGGACCCGGCACAGCTGAGGGTCAGGCTCAGACCATGAGACAATGGGAAAAGCCCTGATGGCAACCAGGACACCTGGCACCTTTGCTGGACACGTTTAGGACAAAGCACTACAGGGACAGCCGGTCCCTCGGGGCACCACTCAGGGCTCTGTGCAGAGGCCGTGCAGACCTCATGCCTCACGCTGTCATCGGTCGCAGGAAGGCTGTGTGGCCACAGGGTCCCCACCAGGTCCTTGAGCACCAGGCTTCCCTCCGCTCCCTCGCGGTGCAGTGCTCGGTGGGCTCAGTGGGCAGCTGGGGCACAGCCCGAGCCTAAGAGGACACGCTGTCCTTGGGGGGAAGTTTCTTCCTGGGCCTGGACGGCGGGTAGCTGCTTGGCTGTGAGACATTCCATTGAAAACTTCCCCACGGAGGGCAAAAGGGCCATCACAGGGCCAGGGGCAGGGGACAGAGCTGGGGCTGCAGCTTGGGGACTTCATACCCCTGGGGCCCCAGCCATCTGCACAGGATTTGAAATGAGCTCCAGAGTGAGGCTTTTCCTCAGCGCCCGAGAAAGGGGAGTGTTTGCTTGGCCTTTTATTTTGTTTGTTTTAAATAAGGCACCGTGGGGTGGACTCGCACCACAGTCCTGGGGGACTCACCACAACATGACCCTCACATGCCAAAGTGTGCTCTGTCCTCCGGCTCCTTGTCCCCATCTTGCAGACGAGCCTGGCTCTGGGGGCGCAAGGCTGAGGTTCCCGCGGGAGACAGGGTGAGGCTCCCCTGGGTGGCAGGAGTATTTCCGTCAGTGACCACCAGGAGGGTCAGAGGCCAGTGCGTCCAGGCTGGGATGGCCCTGGCCCAGGCCGCAGGACAGGAGGAGTTGACCCACCACGGCTGAGTGCCCCCCGATCCCAGGCGAGCCCAGAGTGACAGATGGGGGGCTGAGTGGCCCTGGCCCTCCCTGAGAACTCCAGCCAGGCTGAGCGAGGCACCGTGAACACCTGGGGGTGTCGGGGCGGGGAGAGGACGGGGCCGGGGTGAGGGTGCAGAGTCTCAAGTCGCTCCTCTCTGTTTTCCTACTGCAGTAACACAGGGCGCAGAGCTGTCTCCTGAGTCCCCCCACTGAATTCCACCTGCTCTGTCACATAGCATGTGAAACACGGAAAAACATTTAATGAGACTGTAGCAAAGCAGGAGAGACCTACATGACAAAGCTCATTCATGGCAGCCAGTCCCTTAAAACAGTAAGGCGTTCACAGGGACACCGCCAGTCGGACCAAACTTAGCTGGATGAAAGAAATGGAGCCGAGTGCTTTGCTAAGAATTTGCTGTTGGCTTTCTTAGGCGTGGAAGCTGGGAAGGGCACAGGAATATTCAATACAGTGCAGGCAGAGGCCTGGCCCGGGAACAACTGGGTCTACTAAGAGCTCTGTTTGCACAGCTTTCTCTTCGTGTGACCCTGCACGCACAGTTTCATAGTGCGTCAGTAAGCACTGTCCCACCCGGAGGGATCATGAACTTCGTTCGCTCCATGATTTTCATATCTCTTTGCCCTCCCTGACTCTCAAATCTTTTTATTAATACCTGTGTGTTTTTCCTCTTGAAGATCAATACATGTAAGGCCCAGGAAATACCTCAGGATGACACAGATTCTCATGAACTAACTAACGGAGTAGACTGATAACTGAAAGTACATGTCCAGTTTTCTGTGTTAGTGTTTTGGCATCTTTACACCATTTGCCTCATGGTCCACACGCACAGTGCAGATGCGTGCAGAGCCGGGATGTATGTTCTTAGGTCTGGTGTGATTCTGCCAAAGCCTAAAGTCCTGACCCAAGGAGTCGTAATTATACTCAGCTGACAAACGTGCTACTGAAACTTCACAGCAAGCATGATCCTGGTGATCAGATACCAGATTAATCCAACACGGGCCTCACCCTCGTGGGCTCATTCTAATGGAAGTGGAAGAAGAAAGTGAGGACAGAAATTATACATAAATGACTGCAATGTCACACAGAGTGCTACACACCCACACGCACACGTAGGACCCTGGCAAAACAAGCGACACTCTGTAGACACACAACTGGTTCAGAACTAGTGCGCTGTAGAGCTTAAGGAAGGCAGAAGAATTAAGAGTATCTTAGACCTTCACCGCCTCATTGGTACGTGCTGACTAGCAACGCACTACCAGCGTGAAACAGGAAGGTTTTAGGGCTACAGAGGGAAACAACAATGAAAGAGCAGAGGTCCCCTTTCCCGGGATAAACGACTCGCTGCATTCAGGCTGGCGGAGTGCAGCGAAGACCCTGCCCGGAATTCTCTGTCCATGTGTGGCCCACAGTGCAGGGGAGGCTGGAGAACCCGGCTGGATCAGGGAGAACAGTGTGGCACACCCTCGCTGACGCACGGGCTGTGGTGGAAGGGGCTGAATGCCTGAAATAGATGACACGTGGAAGCGGGTATTCACGGTTAGAAAACAACAGCTTGGGGGCTGGGGTTGTAGCTCAGTGTGTGAGGTCCTGAGTTCAAGCCCTAGCACCACAGGGAAAAAAGAAAAGGAAGGGAAAGGAAAAACCACTCCACCAACTTGCTGTCCTTGCTGTAACTGGAGGACCCTCAAAGAGCGTGAGGGGCAGATGGAGGACCCGGAGGAGGGCAGGCAGGGAGGGTCACTAAGGCGAGAACTTGTCCTGTAGAGGAAGCTGAAACAGCACTGTCGCAGAAGAGCAGAGAGAACTCTACTTTGTCTCCCAGACTTAGGAGACCCAAGGACACTGCGTCTGTGCCCTGTCCCCTGTCCCTGTGGACTGCAGCATGATGCGGAGGGAGGCGGCGATGAAGCCATTTGTGGGAGTCCAAACAGGTCTCCCCTGGACAAGGCGACGGAACAAAAGTGCAGGTGTGGAGTGGGGGGCAGCTCTACGGGCCCCCCGCCCTGCCCAGCTGTAGTGGGGGAGTCGGGATCCTGCCCCAGGAAGGAGAGGGAGGGGCCCGGCTGGCTGAGTAGGGGACCCGCTGCCCGCTGACCACGGTGCTGCCTGCTCCTTGCTGGCCAGTCTCCCAACAGTGAGGAAGAGCCGGGAAAATGGGAAAGGTTTTCACTTAAAACTGACTCAAGGAAAGCAAACGTCGACTAAAAAATCGAAATATTTGCACAAGGGGTAGCCGTTTCCACAGGCAAAGAGAGAGAATCCACCAGGTGCGTAGACAAAGTGTGTTAATCCCAGGCTAGAGCTTTATCTGGGGGCTGGGCAGGTGGGAAGGAGTCGCAGAATCAGCGGTCACAGTCAGAGAGGTATCTCAGATGGTGCAATGGGCCCTGCGTCTCCAAATCCTTGCAGACCTGTGTGCGTGCTGGCGGGAGTCAGGGGCAAATGGTGACTGACATGCAATGCTAGGCCTGGGCCCCTCTCCAAAGCAGGAAAAGCCCAGGGCTACCTGAGCTCTCAAACCCGAAACCTGGAAATCAAAACTTTTACCTGAAATCTGACTTTTATTACTATTATTATTGTTTTAGTTTTTTTTGAGACAGGGCCTGGTTGTGTGTCCCAGGCTAGGCTTGAACTTACAGTGATCCTCCTGCCTCAGCCTCCTAAGTGCTGGGATTACGGGTGTGCACCACCACATCTGGCTCAATTTGACTTTTATAATAAAATTAAAACACACTACATCATGAGCTCCACAGGACGGGGAACCGAGTCTGGTGCGGGAGAAGCGCCTGCGTGTGTTTCCTGGCTTAGCGTGGTGATTTCTATCCAGGAGCGGGCCGGCCACCAGCTAGGATTTCCCAGGCGAGGACTCCCGGGAAGGTCCCCATCTGCATGGGTCTCACACGCTGGCTCGCTGGCCGATATCCTGCACATCTGCTGCGGTCTGGCTTCGGAGCAGAAATCCTGCAGGAGGGGTGCGAGCAGGGGCCCTGGCTGTGCAAGGGCCTTGGTCCCCGCTCAGCAAACGCTGGGTCTATTTTCCCACCGAAGTGTCGTTGAGAGATCGCTGAAGAACCCCTCGTGCGGGGACCCACGCGTGCTCATGTTCGTAGCAGCTCATCACAGCTGGGTCTCGAGAGCGCCCGCCTGTGCCGGAAGCAGGTGAGAGATGGGGACCGTGTCTGCTGCGCACCGCGGAGCAGAGCTCGGCAGTCAGGGCCACCCCCGGGGCACGCGTAGGGCGAAGGGCGCACTCGAGGGCACAGTGTGCGGTGACACACATCGGACAGAGGAGGTGAAACGGAAGCTGGCTTTCCTTATAGGAAAACCCCAAGCACAAAGAGCGAAATACAAGACAGAGTGGGGAGCAGGAGACGGGTCTTTTGCCAAAGGGGAGGGAGCAGTGTGGAGAGAGAGGGGAGGGGGCAGAGGAATTAAAGCCACTGCGTGCACACGGATGTGAATACGCTGCACTCAACAGGTGCCACTAAATAACACAACGCAATTGAAATAGAATAAAGTACAGTGGGCACTGCCGAGCGGAGCCAGCCTGCAGGAGGCGGTTGGATGACCCAGCGGCTCCCCAAGCTCTCCTCCTGGGCTCTGTGGGTGTTTGGAGCTATTTCCAATGAGGTCTGATTCTCCCTTGATGTCAACCTGGCCTCCTATCTCTGAGACAAACCTCTCCTCCGCCTTCCAAAAACAAGTTTGTTTCCTTCTCCCAAATCCTGAGAAACGAGTCCAAAGAAACCCTGCAGCTCCACCCACAGGAGCCCTGAACCTGGGCGGCGGTGGGTGGGGTGGGGGGGGGTTTCTGTGGATTTCTTTAAAATCATCAGATCAACTCACATTGCAAAATGGTGCGAGTCCTCACCACAAAAGATTTTAACTCGAACCTCAAACACTGCCATTGTCCCCGGTAATGATGTGCAATTACAGCGGTTGATGGTTCCCAGGCTTTTCTCTCGTGATTCACATGGCTGTTGTTAAAAGCGGCTGCACCCCCACCTCGGGGCAAAAGCCTGGGTTTGGAACCCAACAGACAGGGTTTTCTGGGTGCCTTTGATCACCAAAGGGCCTGCGTGCCTTGGTGAAACCGAGAGCCTATGCCAGGGACCGTCTTCCACCACCGCAGCTTTTTGTGCAGCAGTGTGTGTCTGCAACATAATAAATATTTTCTGTAAAATAAATGTTTTGGTAAAAAAAAATGTAATAAATGCACAGAGCTCTAAGGCAGGGTCCAGTGCGAATCCAATGAAGCATCACCAGCGAAGAAAATGGGCTGTGGGATCTGAGGCTTGTCTTTTGCAGAGAGGGCGCCGGTGCCGTCCGTGTGCCTTCCGACCCCAGAGTATGTGCAGTGACTTGTTCCGGAGCAGTGCTGTTTCCAGCCCTGCTGAAGCTGGAGGTCCCCACGGCATCTGCCTCTCTGCTGCGAGGACCTGCAGGCTCCGGCTGGGACCACGAACCCACGACTGGACTCCTGGGTCTGCTCTTCCCCAGGAGGCGCTTGTGAGCCTCACCACTGGGTGTGCGAGGCGGTGCATGCATGGGGCCTGCACTCAGGAGGCTGAGGCAGGAGGACAGCCAGCAAGTCCCAGGCCATCCTGGGCTGCGTAGTGAAATTTTGTCTCAAAAAACCAAAAATAAAAACAAAACAACAGCCCCAAACAAGTTGAATATGTACTTTCCAAAATCCAGCTGCTTTTCAGAATTACTGTCTGGGGTTAAACCGAGCTATTCATTTTTGTGGCTGTGAAAGCAGAAGTAAAAAGACAAAAGACTAGGAGAAAGTCAGAACTTGGGGTTTTTTTTTTTTTCCATGTGAGAAAAGAAATCCATCATGAAAGAAAGATCTGTTTTCCCTAACCCTGGGTCATTTCTCTCCACTTTGCCTGATTTTAACTATAATGAATAGTTGAAACACAAATTACAAGTTAAAATTAAGAGCTCTTAGTCTAAAACTCTTTAGTCCAGCAAGAAATAATTTCAGGGATCCCTGTGCCGTTGAAATTACTAGTCACGTATTTTATGGTTAATCACAGCTACTATTAAGCCATAGGTAATGATGGCTGTTCCCTGCGCTGAGCTGGGGGGCAGGGTTTCCCACACAGCCATGAGGCAGCGCTGGCGAATCTTCCCAGGGCCAGGCAGCCGCGACGGCTCCTGCTGGGGCTCCCCAACCAGAGGAAGCTTCAGCACACCGTGTGACCCATTTATCATGAAATGTTCTGACTTCTCCCAGCCCGCTGCCAAGTTTGAGAGTCAGGGCTGTTACTTCTGTTTGAATAACTGCCTCTAATTGCAAGGCAGGTAAGAAGGTTTCTCAGGGCTGGGAGATGCCAGGCGGCACTTTGCCCACAGCTCTGGTCCGCATGATCGCTGCCTCTGACCTCATCCTCTGCTTGCAAGAGCCACAAAGGGTGATTTGCATTTTATTGATGAGTAAAACCAGAGAGGACCAAGGGAACACAGCCCTGCTCCTTCAGGACCATAAACTTTGTTCGCTGTTGGTCTCTTTTTAGACCTGTGGCGTTCACCCTCGCAGTCTCTGTAGGGAGAGCCCACCGGGACTCAGGTCTGGGGCTCCGTTTTGGTCGGGGTGGTGAGTCCCATGCAGAGGGCTGTGTGCACAGAGGAGCCCACAGAGCCCACCACATCCCTCCCGCCCTGTGTGCGTGTCAGGCCCCTGTGCACAGTGTGGTGGCTCTGATCCAGGAGCTTGTGGGCTGGGGGCGCCCAGCCCTGACCTGGTGACCGCTCAGGGTGAGCCGGAGTCACCGTGTTCTTTCTTTACCCTTTGATTTCCTGGAACTTATTACACTGTTTCATGCTCTCAATTTCCTTTCACATAAAATAAAAATTAGGTAAAATTTCTGTCTCTGAGAGCTCCCCTGAATTTACCATTTATGAAACTCTAGAAGGTGTCTTGTTTTGTTTTGTTTTGTTTTGTTTTGTTTTGTTTTGCAGTACTGGGGCCTGAACCCAGGTGCTCTACCACTGAGTTACATTTCCAGCCTTTATTTTATTTTATTTTACTTTATTTTATTTTTATTTTGTAGTGAGGTCTCATAAGTTGCTCAGCCTGGCTGTGATCTTGCAATTCTCCTGCCTCTGCTTCCAGAGCAGCTGGGATTGCAGGCCTGTGTCACACTGCCCAGACCCCCCAGGGGCTCTGAGTTCAATTAGCCTGTAGTTTGCTACTATGCAAAAGTCACACTATGGTCACCAACTGCCCTTTGGCCACAACACAGAAACCTTGGGTTGTGCGAGATTTATGGAAGATGACTCAAGAATATCTTCCTGCTGAGTTCAACACAAAATCAGATAGATCTTTGAAAAAAAACAATAAAATGAAAGAAGACCTGGTTGGGTCTGAATTGTGACTACAGCATAACTGCTTTGTTTTTGCATTTAGAAATAAAAGAAATAAGCCAGGTGTGGTGGCATACAGCTGTAATCGCAGCACTTGGGAGGCTGGGGCAGCAGGATGCTGCGAGTTCAAGGCCAGCCTGGGCTACACACACACACACACACACACACACACACACACCCAGAAAGAAAGAGAGGAAATACAAATCCACTGTGACTATACTAAAGGATCTTACAAATACACAATATAAGCTGAATGCAAATAATTATTAAGGTGGACACTGCTCACTACACAGAGATAGCAACACAGAGGGGAGGAGAAGAAGCACCTTATCCCGACCTTGCTTTGGGGTTGGGGGTCTCGCTGCTTTCTGGGGACCTGCTGGACATAGATGTCTTGTGGTCACCTTTGGGTCTTCTGGTCTGGAAAGAGCATCTCAGAGCCACCCGTGGGAGGTGGGAGACTGTGTGCAAGGAGGGGGCCGCCTTTGACCCCAGCGCCCCACAGGGCCAGAGTGAGGCTGTTTCTGGGAGCCGGGACAGGCGACTGCGGAGGAGAAACCCATGCACCAGGCATTGTTTTCTTTTAATTTCTCTTTTTTCACTGTGCTGTGCTCCTCCCTGGCCTCCATCACCATTGATTCTGCACACACGCTTTTTCCTCCTGCTCCTCCTCTTTCTCCTCCTCCTCCTCCTCATGTTCCTTCTCCTTCTCCTCCTCTTCCTCCTCCACTTCTTCCTCCCCTGCCTGTGAACTTGCCTGACAGTGGCAGTGTTTCTGTGGGTCTCGGGGTCCCAGGACACACACAGCCCATCTGTGCCGGGCCAGCTGTGCTGTGGTCTCAGTCTGCAGAGCCCCCAGAAGCAGCCACTGGTCCCCACGGCTACAGACAGAGCACCCACAAAAGTTGTGACTTTGGATAACAGGAAGCAACTAAAATGACCCCGAAAAAGCAGAGATGACTGACTACCAGAACCAGAAATACTCGACCTGCTGAGTGATGATTTTTATTCTTGGAAAGAAGGAAAATGAAAATGGGAGGGTGTGACTCTTCTCTGATTTTACTTCTATCTTCAAAAACTAAAGCTTGTGATATTTTGTATTACTATGAAATCTTTGTAATCATTTAAAAATGGTGTTTACTTTGGGAAAGAATTTTGAAAGGTGATGTTTTCTGCCTTAATTTTTAGGGTGTGGATTGGAATTATGTTCAATACAGACTAGGTTTTTTTTGCAGACTAGTTTTTAATTAAATTGAAGTTTGAAAGACGTGGACACTGAATAATGCCTTACACACAGAATTCAGCAGACTTTTATTGTAAGAATTAAAAATGAGTATGAGCTGAGCAACATACAGAACCATCAACTAAATCGGACAGGTCTGGTGTCATTTCCTTTGGGCGACACAGGGCTATTCTGGTCACCAGCGACCGCCAAGGAGCAAGCCCGGGCACCGTGGTCCGCTCGCCCATGAAAACCCGAGCTGGCGCCGAGAGGTGATTTCCTTCCCGAGCAGCTGCCTCCTTCTCCGAGCTTCTGCTTCCCTCTCGCCAAGCTGATTTCACCATCCCGAACCAAACTTGAGCTCTGACTTCCTGCCCTCTCTGACGGTGCTCAGTGCTCAGTACCCCATTTCTGAGATGGGCTTAACAACATACCACACGATGCTCGATGGCACTGTCACCTCTCTCTCTTCCGAGACACCTTGGCTTTCTTTTCCTGCACTCCCTTTTTCAAGAACTAAAACAATAATGAAGAGACGACCTCAGGGGTCGCACGCATGCTTGCAAAGGTGATTTTTAAGGCGTATGCGAGGGTCCCTCACGATCATCCCACCTGCTTCAGCCACGAGAGCTGGATTCAATGACTGTAAGAGACTGTTGACATGTGACAAGATGACCGTTTCACATGAGGAATCATCAGGGAGCGGGGACTCTCAGTGAATTTGCCAGACATTTGCAGTCTAGGCTCTTGCTCAGATCATCGCCTGCCTTTCTCACAGCCCCGCAGTGCGCCGTGTGTATCTGAAGGCAGCACCTGCCTACCTGACACCGGCTTTTCTCACCAGAGCTGCCAAGGCAGGGGCTGCTGCTCCTGCCTCTGCGCCGGACCCCGGCGTGTGCAGACCAGGAGCTGGACAGGTGGACAGGAGTGGGAGAAGCAGGGAATCGCAGGCGCCGTGGAGGCCGAGCTGCAGAAAGGCCCAGGACTCCTGTCTGCCTCTAACTCTGGATGGGGACGAAGGGGCTCTGAGCCAGGGAGCCAGGCGTGCACTTGGCGTGGAGACCAGAGACACAAATCACAGCCCGGCAGAGCTGAGTGCCAGCTGAGTGCCGGGGACCAAGCCATCACCCCACGCTGGCTGTGTGTCAGTGGAAAGCTACCCCGAGCCTGTGCGGTCCCTTCAGTCCACCTTCCCAAGGGCCTGCACGGCCTCTGGGGCCACATTGACCCTGGACTCTGCCGGGAAGGAGACCCGAAGCTCCACAAAGCTCACACAATAACCGCCCGACCCGTCTAACCTTGGTTAACCCAGCGGCCTAATGATACTTAACTTCCAAAGGCAGACCGCAGCACAGGAGCCCTCCGGAGACCCCAGCACGCTGATCCTCTACCAACCAAAGTGTGAAGTTTCTTCGCCTCCGGAGGCTTTCCCCGCGTTCCTGGCTGGACCACCTTTCTTCTTTGTTGCACGGTAACTTCTGTACTGCGCTTCACGGTTTCCTCCAGTTTATTCACAGATGCCCTGGGCCCGAGGCCGCCCTGCCTGGGTTGAACCTGTTCTCACGTCACCTCTGTGGCTCTCTGTGGACTATGCCTCGCCCTCCCTGTGGAGTCGGAAGTTGGTTTCCCTCCTGGCGCAGGAAGCCCGCAGCCAGCCGGGAAGGGTCTCCTTGTCCCGTATGGGCAGTGCTGTGGCGGCTCCCTGGTGTTGGCCTTCCTTTCTAGGTGCTAAGATCTCCAGACTGATGGAGATCCAAGCACAACAAGGAGGATGGAGCCCCGGTTTCCTGTAGATCCTGAGGGGTCGTCATTAGTCACTCCCACGTGTAGGGCCCAGAGCCCCACTGTGCTGGCCAGGGCAGCCAACCGCACACATGTCTTGGGTTGTCCCTGCAGGATGGTGCCAGC
The DNA here is from genome assembly GCA_004027455.1 of Hydrochoerus hydrochaeris. NCBI lineage: Eukaryota > Metazoa > Chordata > Mammalia > Rodentia > Hydrochaeridae > Hydrochoerus > Hydrochoerus hydrochaeris. Next base: position 74,684 of record PVLA01006386.1, on the reverse strand, counting down.
CAGGTCCTCTGCAGTGCAGTCCACTGCTTGGGCAGCTGGTCACCTCGGAACAGAGAAAACTCCCTTGGACTGAGGGATTGCACCAGGGCGAGCCCCCTGCCACCTTCCTGGGCTCTGGCAGGGCTTCTGAACCAATGCGGGGACCAATGCTGAGGGCAGGCACTTGGTGTCGCTAAGGACAGTGCTGGGGTGGAAGCACCGAGGGAGAAAAGCTGCTTTGCTTCGGACAGATGTGCACTGCGGTGAGAGCAAAGCCTTCCTTCTGTAGCAGAAGTGGCCCTGTGTGTCCCGGGCCCTGGCCAACTCCTCCCCAGGTCACCAGGGCAGCCACAGCAGGGACTCAGGGATGGTCTGGGCTCCACCACGGGCCCTCGATGATCAGGCCGGGTCAGCCTCGGGCAGTGGAATCTGTGCCATGGAGCCCATGCAGTCTCCCCTCTGCTGTGACAGGTGCCCTTCGGCAGCCCATCATGGGTCAGTGCTTCTGCGTGAGCCTTTCTGGTCCGGAGGTCTCAGCCAGCGGGGGACTCAGCAGTGGGGTCTGGTGGCAGATGCCCACTGTCAGGCGTGCAGAACTGGCTGTGCCCAGACCTTGTTTTCCTTCTGTAGTCAGCTGATGCTAGCAAAGGCCTCTCAGGGCTGCGGGGGCGGAGGCTCTGCTGGACTCGGTCAGAGGTCAGAGCAGGCCTGCTGCGTGCTTATCTTGCCTCTAGCAGCTCCCTTGCGTCTTCAAGGCCAGGCGGAGGCAGCTCTGGAGCACATGATGGTGATGGTGGAGTCCGGCTCTCCACACCAGCACTGCAGCCTAGCCAGTGCAAGCCCATGAGAAGCACCCGGGGACAGGGTGCATTGGTGGCACACGTGCAAGGCTTCTCCTTCTGTTGCGGTTCAGTGGCAGGTGAGTGTTTGTTTTTCCAAGGATGGGAGGCGCTGGAGGATGGATGGTGGGTGCTGAGCGCCCGCCCTGCGCCAGGCACCCACCCCCACCCCCACACAGTGG